>JBBPKN010000246.1:0-53225 GCA_038089275.1 Pulveroboletus cf. rosaemariae | reverse complement strand
CTACAGGCACTCATCAAGCAAAATGTGACAGTGCTACATTGACATTCGTTTTGTTCGCTCACGGTGGGACCAGAATAGTAAGAGGTAGGCGGGAGTGCTTCGACAGTATATTCTTGTTGAACATTAAACCTGAGGGCAAGAAGTACCATAGAAAAGGAACGTACGACCACTGATGCATGCGCTTTGCAGATATGCGAAAACGACACAAGGAGTCTGGCTCTTACTGTTGTCCATCTGCGAAAGGCGCTTTAAGAATGAAACACACTGACTAGGGTAGAGCGATGTACCCATTTGTACGAAGACCCACAAACGGCGTTTGTCGTTTGAGCGAGAATCACTATGGGGCCGACGGAAAGTAAACCGGCGGCAAGGACTGCGTGTAACGGCCAGTCCAGGTGACTACGTGGCACCATGCTCAGAGGGCGGAAGGAAAAAGAACCTGGTTTTGGTGTCCTGACAATCCTTGGATATTAAGTGACATGGCCTGTCAGGCCGCCACGTTTCCGGTGGCAATCGCTACAGAACGACATGTCCTGCTGTTGCTGTGTGTGATGAGCACTGGGGAATACATATCGACCTGACCGCGTACGTGTGAGAATATACTTGTAACTGAGCGAACACTGTATCATATTCAGAGGGACGGCACGGTCTTCCCCCCTCACCTGTGGATCCCATGTCAGTGATGTAATAAAAACGTGATCTCTTTGTTAGCTGGCATGTGTTCTGGGACCTTGTTTCATGACATCTGGCAACAATAATTCAAAGACAGTTACGGTACTTATTGGGTGCCATTTTGGAAGAACTTGAGGCACATCTGGAGGACATCAAAGGGACTTGTGTACCTGGCAGCAAGCAAATTGTGGGAGCACGCAAGACTGAGTACTCAGTCATCACGTAGTATCTTACAGATACAACGACCGTGCGGCGAGCAGCAGGATGATCGGAGTTGACATGATTATACAGACGACAAAACACAATCTTTTACACTGGCATTTTTACCTGAGGTACAGTACCTCAAAAAAGTGATACACACTTGCTGCCTTCCCACATTTCATATATCTATACAGCTACTCTAGTACGTTTTCTAATATGTGATTAATCAACTGAGTGGATGATTTCTGTTTCATCTTTATGTTGTGGTGTTGTATGATTTTTACTTGGAAACTGAGGTGTTATAAAAACACGGCCCATTCATTCACTGTTTGAACCTTCCATCCTTACACTACTGCAGAAGTCATCAGCACCACTGTTCCTTTCTCTTCACCATGACCAAGTACACTGGCCTAACTAAGAAGTTCAAACCTGTTGAGATAGGGTAGCTGGTTCGTCTGACAATGATATTGCAATAAATTTTGGAATCCACTGTGCTATAATCAAGTTTGACTGTCATGCTCAGTCTGAAGATTATCATAATGTCAAGCTAAGATCAGGTATTATGGCTATTCATTTCCAATGACACCCACCACACTGTCTGGTTCCTTGCCCAAGGCAAAGCTTGTCATGTTGCAAATCTTCAAAGGGTGTTTTTTTCCAGACATCAGTGCCAAAACAGTGCAACCTGGGCTGTGTACATGTGAACTAAAGGGCTATGCCGAATTCCTTGCCCCAAGTAGTGATACCACTGCATTTGAGAAGGATGTGACTAGGTTTAATAAACTGGTTGTGTGGTTCGGGTGTTCAGGTCTCGAGCACGTGGCCGACACATAAAAGGCTTCAACGCGTTTGACCTTGCCTCCAGCGATGTCCTTGGACTCCGTCCCCCTCCCCACATGTACTACATATGCTTCTACATCCAAGTCACGTTTGCAATCGTTGTACTCTGATGTTTCAAGGCAGAAGCACTCAAACCCTACGTCCTACCATGCCCACGTCGATTGGTGGCAAAGGACGCTGGAAGAGCTTGTCTCCCTTGGGTGGCAGACAGAAACAATAGGCCTTAGCAAGGGTAGGGAGACAGACGCACAAGACGCTGAATCCGAGAACCAAAGCAACAAGCTCATATTTAGCGCGCGTCGAGCAATCGTGGACAGACTTCGGTACGATGGAGTTGGGAAACCACTTGGACTGGCCTCCATCATCGTACGTGCACCTTTTTTAACCCTTTCCTTCTCCCTTGAACTAAAACTGATGCCAACGTACTAGTAAAGGTTGAGCTACAACGCAGTCGTGCGCTTGTTTCACTTTCACAGTTCTTAACGTCACAGCAGTCTGTGTATGATCCTGGCTGGTTACCTTACCGAATTGCATCGTTCTTTGTTGGGAAACCACTTTGGTGGGCGATGGAGCAGCTGGACATCGTTCGGTCCGAAGACACATATAGCGAGGCAGAGATGTGGAAGAGGGTGGAGGGAGAGTATGTTTTGCTCAAGTTGGTTGAGCGGGCTGCCGACGCTGTAGATGCATCTTCAGGTGGACTGTGTCTTGCGGACAGGCTCTACACGGTGGCGACGTTTCGGAAGGCATTTGGTACCAAAGTCCTCCCTGGGGTAACGTTGAGCGAAACAGATACCAGAGTGTTGTTGAGATACCTGGAGAGGGACAGAAGGATCTTGGTGCAGGACAAGGACGTGCGTCTTGTTAGTCTCCACTACGATGCGAGGTATTGACACAGCTTTATCAAGGTCGTCAAATTCGTGAAGGATGACCACACTCGAGAAGTGACTGCCATCGATCGGGGTATTCTCGAGCTGAACGTCGCTGTCGTGGACATGCAGGAACAAGTTCATCGTTTGCATCGCAAGGTAGACGAGTGAGAGGCTTTGTTTTTTCTGTTTTTACCTGCCAAGTATATTTACTAGGCACTTGCATAGGACCACCAGGCGCATTTCGACCGCTTTGCAACAACAGCAAAAGTCCATTGCACTTGCTCATCTACGCTTCAAGAAGAGCTTGGAGGAAGTGCTAACTAAGCGATTGGGTGTTCTGCAGAATCTAGAAGCAACCTTGATCAGTGTCGAGACGGCAGCGGGCGATATCGAGGTAACAGTGTCATTTTATTCCCAACCTGGGAGGTGTGCTAATGGCTGACAAGGTTATGGAGACATACGAGAAATCTACGGCTACGCTACAAGCAATTTTGAGCCACCCGTCCCTGCGGCGCGAGAAGATTGACGAGACGATGGAAGCGCTGGCAGCTGCCAACGCCAATGCATCCGAAGTGGACGAAATGATCAGGATTGGAGGGGACATTGCTTCCACCGAGGCGGGTGTGATCGATGACGTGGACCTGGAGAACGAGTTAAATGAGCTTGTGAAGGAAACAGAAAGGGAGAAAACGGAGGCTACTTCGGACAGGTTGTCGGAGGTCAGAGTGCCTACTCAGATGCCTGAAGGAGGTCAGATTGCTACCCATCAGGTCAGTGAGGAGCCCATTGCGGTCTGAGTGGTGATATTCGTCTATATATGGCAGTAGTGCGACGAGCATATTCCTCCAACGCGTGCATGTAAACTTGAAAATGGCCCCCATCCGTGTACGCCATCCGAAAGGCGTCGCGACCCTCCAGCTCGATTTCGACGCACTCACCGTCCATGATCTCCAACGGCAAATATCTACACTGTCCGATATCCCCCCATCACAGCAAGAGAGTGAGCCTGTGGTTGTATCGCACCTCGCGACATGTCCGACGGACTTCTTCACCTAGTCAGATCGGGATACCCTCCACGGACGTTGACTCTCATACCAGAGCTGCCGCTCTCGAGTTTGGGTCTCCAAACTGGCGAGCAGATCATCGTCAATCGGCAGGCGCCCACCGTCACAACAAATAATTCACCTGCTTCCACACCAGCAACTCACCCGTCAGCGCCCACACGCCAGGATGCAGCCCTACAGGGCACCGGCCCAGTCAGCGTACAGACGAACTCGGGCGTGCTTGTGCACAGAGTACGTATATCCGCCAGCATCCCTACCCTCACGTCGCTGCTGCTGACGTCCTTTAAACTAGGTTGTTCCTGATGACAATTCTTGTCTATTCTCGTCGATAGCAATAATCTTTGAACAGGATATCACGAAAGCGCAGAAGATGCGGCAGAGTGAGTGATCAGATCTGAGGCTCTCCGAGGGTGGAAATGATGGTCTGCATTGCAGTCGTTGCCGATGGCATCCGGGAGGACATGGAGACCTACAGCGAAGCAATTTTAGAGTATGTGTTATCCTTTCGTGTGGAATGTCGTTCCACTAGTAACGCTCAGCTCTCCGCGGGACAAATACATCGCAACCATTTTGAAACCCTCAACGTGGGGGGGCGCCATCGAACTCGGTATACTTGCCAAACATTTCAACACTGAGATCACCTCCATAGATGTCGAGACCGGTCGTGTTGACCAATTCTTGCCTTCCGCTGGGGGCACCGGGTACAGGTTGTGTCCTCTTGCGATCATAACGTCGGTGTCAACTGACAGTGTATGGAAGATGCATTGTTGTGTATTCCGGTATCCATTATGATGCTGCCTCTTTGGCTCCCATGGAAGATGCGCCGGATGAATGGCATCAGACTATTTTCCCTATCGTGAGCTTTCCTAGATGGGCGCCGAGTCTTAACATTGACGAGTGCCAAGACGTCGGAGGGTATGTCTGATCCTATTCTCGAGGCAGCAAAGAAGCTAGCTACGATTTTGCGGGAGAGAAGAGCGTTCACAAACACTGCAACATTCGACCTAAAATGCGAGGTAAGCTAGATTATATATATATGGTGATGTCATCATTATCCGCATCACTACAGCAGTGCGGAAAGGGTCTCAAAGGAGAGAAAGATGCCAGAGCACACGCACAAGAGACTGGGCACGTGCGATTTGGAGAATATTGAGAATGTCCGCATGATATCAAAAGTTCCTTGGAGCCCTAGTTTGCTGTCACTTGTTCACTCTCGATTTCCATGGCCACTGGGACATGATCGGATGCGCCGTATATCTCGCTGCGAATTTCGCACATCTTCACTTTCTCTACTATGCGTTCGCTTAATACGACTGGTGTACCAAACAATATTAACGAGCTAGCTCCTGTATGGAAGAAAATACTTACACATGTCCAATCTCCAACCTATACCTTTCGTACGGCAATTGAAGCGGTACGAGAAATAGGTGTAGTGCTGGACGTCTGGATGACGGTTTCTCCAAATATCAACAAACTTTGGTGTGCCTTCAGGAGATTCTGGAGCATCAAGAATATTCCTAAATGCCTTCGTTTCATCTAACGTATAGCCCGGTGTTTTATTCCAGTTCGTTTTCGGGTTTGCGAGATCTTGGAATGCACTGAATGAGGGAGAATGGACATAGATTGCACAGATACCGACCTTTCGCGGTTGGAGCGACGTTCAGGTCACCCATCCAAATCACGGATTTCTTTCTGTCTAGATCGCGCATATAGGTGGTGAAATGTTCGTTCCACACATTCTTTTCCTTGAGCGTCTGTTTGCCGTCGCACGTCAGACAACGCGATAGGAAGGAGAAGCTGATGCACCTTGAGATTCTGACCTGCGTTCGTCACATAGGTACAGACAACATAGCACCTTTCGAACTCGAGCGTGACTAGACGTCCCTTGACCTGATCGGGATCCGGATGTCCTGGCAGAAGCTTTGTAACTGAAAGCGGCTTGATTTTAGAGAGCACGGCAGTGCCCCCTACAGGGTTGACATGACTGGACGCGTGTGTCCTGAAAGAGATTCACACACCGTATGTCTTTTTGTCGGAAATGGCCCACGTGCGATACGGAAAACGAGCACTGATGGCGGGATCGACTGGTTCATTGTTCACCTGCGGCACGTCAAGAACGCGAAGAAAGTCCATACGAAGACATGGTACTCGCCTTTGTCTCCGTCAACACGAGGATGTCCGGATCTTCTGCCTCTACGTAGTATTTGAATCCCTGAAACACGTTCACTTCGAATCCACACCAAGTCGATCGCGTCCAGGCGAAACGTACCTTTCTTTGCGCAACTGCCAGCCCGCACACGTTCCATGTTACGAGGCGCAGTGTACCTGCTGCACGTGGCGGAAATGTGATGCTGACGGGCAACACTTTATTGGTGGGCTGTCCGTTGGGTGCTTTGGCTTCGTCGGGTGTCGGCGCTGTCTGCTTTGCACGCTTTCCTCGTGGTGGTTGAGAGACACTCTCCGTTTCCGAAGCGGTGTTAGCTCCATCGTTCCTTTTAGTGATTTTCCGCTTTGGAGGCATTGCGACGTGCGAGAGTGTCAACGCGGTTGGTGCAAGGAGACGCGCCGAGGCGGTGTTGATCCGTGACGGGATGCAAACAAGCATGATATAGGGAAATTATTGTAATAGGCAGTTATGGGCGCGTGTGTATTTCGTGTCGACACTCTCCAGAATCAAAGCAAGTCGCTACACCCCCAGTGGTCCATCAGATGAAGCAACCTGTCGACTAGGTGTAGGCTCTCCCCCCTGCCACTCACGTCCTTCCTGCACCCAACTCTGAAACTCCTCTTCTCGACCGTCTCTTCCGTCTGTCTGAATTATCGACCTTCAAACTTGAACGCGTTAATGTTTATCTATCACGAGTTTTCTGCCTGGGTCGTGTCTGATGGTGAATCTCTCCGTGAATACCTGGTTTCAGTCGATACAGATGCAAGTAAAGTTTCGTGCTGGATACCGGGCGAGGCGGACAAGATGAGTTGCAGCTGAAAACTACCAAGTAGTGATCCGACGATGATGTGTTTGTCAGTACCTTTCAGTCCACTGGAGAGACGAAGGAACACGAATACATACGTGCACTCTCCTCTCTCTAGACGTATTTCTCGTACCTGGCCGATTTCTGTAAGGTCATGGCGAAGCATCGAGTGGTGTTCCGAACGGGTCCTCAAGCCGAACGTCCCTTCATGTTTGGGGGGCCATCCGATACATGTAAAGTGTACCTTCCCGTCCAAGACCCTGCTCAGTGTTGTATTTCAATAACCTCCGGAGGACAAACCAATCCAGACGCTGGAACATTCATGCTGAAAATACGGCACGTTTCCATAGATGGGCTGAGATCGGCGAATAAGTTGCAGCAGCTCCTTGAGCCCTCTGAAACGAAAGGTAGCGCCGAGAATCATTGCACCCGGTGAGTAGTATTCCTACATATTTAGTGAATCCAGTGAGTGAAATATCCCACAAGCTGCGGAGAAGAGAGGATCACCCTTGACCAGTTTCCGCAAACATGGTAGGTGAAGCCATATGTCAAGTCAGGTAACCTGTCTTATATCACCTTTGTGATCCGGTATAAATTCCGATGTACGTTCGACGTGGAATGAGTAACAAGCGTCGAGAGACCAGTTCTCCCCGTCCGACGAGCACTTCCACGATGATGGTACAAAGTTCTGCTGCAGGTCGACACATGAACAACTCGAAATAGATGGTAAGTGCACACTAACTATTGTTTATGCACAATTGTTGGATTATGTCAGAATTCTGCACCGCAAAGTGCGCTAGTGTGTTCAATTCGGATGGTTACCAACGGCCGCACGACTAGCACGAAAGTTTCTTCGGGTCATCACTATCGTTATCAGGGAGATGGTATCCTTGAGCTAGGCCTTGGTCCGGCTACAGACCCTAGCATATTACGAACATAATCTAAACAGGGCGAACGGGGAGATGGATCACGGAGTTCCTTTGATGACCGCAAGCAACCTTGACTAGAGCGCTCATGAGAGGGTACAGATGGAAGTAGAGGTCTCTTCAGGTACTTGCACTGGTGTTGTGAACCTCACTCGTCTGCTGGTTGGACGCATGTTGGCAATGTCTTCTGCCTATTTTCTGGTGTACTATAGCTATAGTTGGGTTATTCTGGATGGCTTACTTACGGGAACTAGGCGTAGTAACAGTCAACGTCCTGATTTGGTCCGATATTTGCCATTGTTAGGACTCAGTGCTGAAATACTTCCACTTCCAAAAATGGACTCCGTGTTATGCCGCCCATGTCCTCGGCACCCTACACTTTGTACATATGGCCCGCAAAATGGGGCTTGCAGTCGCTTGACCCAACTTGTCTCGCGGCTGTCATGTATCTCCAGCTGACAATCCCAGGTAAATTCAGAGTAGCATCCTCCACTAATCCGGACCAATCCCCCAATGGTAAGTAGATTCTTCCACCTATCCCAGGTTGACCCACAAATTTTAACCCATAAGCACAGGTCAACTACCCTTTTTGACCCATGGACACTCCGCAGTCACCACGTACCCCTCCATAGTTTCTTTTGTGGCATCCGTCGCCAGGTCGTCTGGCGCATCGGGAGCCATCGACCTAGACGCGTCCCTGACCAGGTTGCAGAGAGCCAAAAGGGCTGCACTGTACGCACATATTGAAGGGTGCATATCTGACATCGTTGTAAGTCGGTATCGTTCTGCGCTAGCATCGTGTAACCCATCGATTTACGTGCAGTTGCACTTGTTCTATGGGATCGATGCCAATTTTTGGGGACTGACCAATCCTACACTTGCGAACGAAATGCCTTTCCCACAAAAGTATTATGTGGCTGGTCGGATACGAGAGTCGTACAGACCTCGCCTGGAGGCGCTAGGGCTTTGGAGTTTACCTGACGCTGAGGAAGAACAAACAAGTATACTTGGAAAGGACAAGAGGAAGAAGCGGAGCTATAGGGTTACGTTTGAGCGTGCTTTCGAGAGGGAAAAGGTGGGTGACTATTGGGGTCCATGACCATCCACCGATCCTTTGTGAAGATTCTGGATAAAGCAAAAATAGCACTTGGGGTCCATGCAAGCTACTTGCGCGAAAAACGGTTCTTTTTCGTGGATCGGTAAGTGGCTCCCCTCTGATCATTTAGTTCCCAATAGTAATGCACGCTCGTAGTCCAACAAGTCTCGATGTGTATTTTGCTGCACACATCCTTCTATTAGCCGACACTCCGTTTCCCGACGCCGTTCTTCAGATCCAGCTGCGCGAGATGTTTCCGGAGTTGGTTAGACATGCCCGACGTGTGCAGGAGGAGGTGAAACGAGTGCCACTCTATGAGCCCTTCACGGTTTCGGAATCCCTATTAAGCTCTCTCGTTCCCCGTTCATCCATTGCTAGTGGCGTACGGACCCCAGTTGACCCTGATGATATCCAATACCGCAAGAGAACCTTACTTTTCGTACTAGGATCAATGACAATGGCTGCAGCTTATATCTTCACGCTCGTCCTCTTCGCAGATGGCTCTGCCAACCGCTCGGAGGACGACAGTCGTGAGGGGGAGGGGGAGGAAGAGGAAGAGCTTGCGGGTGGGTCTGAAGTGTTCACTGACGGAGACGATGGCTAGTGTGGCACGTGATCCGCATTACGCCCATACGTAGTAGAGCGTCTTTGTGTAAAGAACGACTAGCTTGAGATGACAGATGACGACCTCATTGTTGTAGATGATGGTGAGGAGCTCCATGCTGGCCCCTCATCGGTTGTCAATGGTATAGGCCATCCACTCCCACCACCTCAGCCCCAGCGTACACGCCCTCTTCGAGCAGCCGCAGAGCAGGCCATGGCCACCACCCTTCGTCTGCGTGGCTCGCCCGAGGCATCCGACCGCACGACGCGTTTCTCCTCTGGAAAATTCAACAAACCCCAACCGAAGCTCAAGCTCAAGCTGAGCGAACGTGCGGCCGCACAAGCCCCGGGCATGTCCTTCTTGGGTCCCTATGACCGCGAACTAGACTCAGATGATGAGGATCTGACGTTTGAGGAGCAATTTATCATTCGGATGCCGTTGGGGGAGGACTGCGAGCAGTTGCACAAGATGGTTCAGTCGAGAGAGATTGAAAGTGACGTCTGGTTCAAGTTTAAAGGTGTGTCCCAGAGTTTACGCGGGGCGGGCCCCGATATCGAAGCTAACGAGACGGTAGACTCGCGGCGAGGCATCCTACACATAGGAAACTCGCTGTATTCCTTCAAGTTGGTCGATCTACCGTGTATTATCGAAGCGCAAAAGACGCTGGACAACAAGCAGATGTTCAAAGTCGCAGACATATGTCAAGTATGTGTTTCCTCGCCATGCACGCTACATGTGACATGGTTCTAGGGGGCCATGCACACAGATGTTGGTGGTTGGAGGTCGCATACAAAATGAAGAAGCGGTTACGGCGAACAGGAACGTCAATATCGACGAATTCATCTGGCCGCACGGTATTACCCCTCCTTTGCACCACGTGCGCAAGCGACGATTCCGAAAACGAGTGAACAAGCGGGTCCGTATGAAATGTGACAGATCTCGCCTAGTTTTCCTCATGACATGTATTATAGACTATAGAAAGTGTCGAAGAAGAAGTGGAACGGCTGCTAGCAGCAGACAATCTCGCAACGGAAGTCAAGTACGGTGAGTTGAGGGCTTAGGACTGAGTGTCTAATTCTTTTCAGTAGGCTTACCTGTCTGGCATCGCAGAGGTCCTTGACAATGTCAATCCGGACCTTTCGGATTCTGAGTTCATTGAACGTGAAGAACCCCTCGAGGCGCCTACTCCTGGTCCTCCAGGTTCAGAAGCAGGCGATGTAGCCACCCCTGGTCTTGATGTAGCAGATGAAGATGCTGAAGAGGGCGACGGGGAAGAAGCCGAACCGGAGGGTGATATCGATGAAGAACTCGCCGCGGAGCTTGACCTCGCGTTGGGTGACGAAGAGGAAGGAGAAGGGGAGGACGACGACGAGGATGAGGATGAGGAGGATGAGGAGAGCGATGAAGATGAAGACGATGAAGATGCTCAAGAGAGGAAACTGTTGAATGAAGAGATAAGAGACTTGGAGGCCGCTGTAGCGAAGAAGGGGCGTGAGGTTGCAATCTCTGCAAATCCGCTTATCAAGGTACCTCATTCCCACTTATTTGTTGATATGGCAAACATTCAGTTGTTCCTATCAGAGACGTTTCGAGGACGCCCTCAAGAAACTCTCGGCTGATCTGGAGTTGAAACGTGCCCAAAGAGATGAGATGAAAGAGAGGCAACGGCGAAAGAAAGAGGGCATTGCTATAGAAGACCCGGATACGGATGTTGAGGTCGGTCCACAGGATGAAGTTGAAACTGGGGGCAATGCTGCCCAGGGGGATACTGGCCTGTTCGGATCCGGCGATCCAAACGCTATGGATATTGGTTGAGGACAACCACTGATCATACTATAATCCACACGCTAGTTTAGTCGTCTGCACGATGTCGCTTTCTGGTCACTGGATATCAGATACTCGCACCGAAATCAGATTTGAGTATGAACACGGATCTACTCTAGGACGAACAGCAGACCCTGATCACGATCGGGACAACCCGACGAGTTCCGCCTGCATCACGAGTGGTGCGTATACGATGCAAACAAACGGCGCGAACCACACTCCGAGTACTTCCCAGTTCCACACCGCTCCCTCTACTTCCTTTGGGAGAAGAAGCCAACCCCAGGCAAGCAGCCAGTAAGCTGCGTAGACTGTCAATCGGGATGTCTTGCTCAGGAGTGAAACTGATGTTCTGGAAGGTAGGAATGAGACTCGACCGAAGATAAGCGGAAAGCCGAGGGTAACGGCAAGCGTTGCAGCGAGAGAAAAATTGAGGAGCGACGTTATGGAAATGACTATCGATGCCAAACAGAGGTTGAAGCATTGCAAGAGCATCGAGAATGGTGCTGTTTCAGGAGGGTGTGGCGGTATGAATGCAAGGAGGGTAGGAGGAATGGAACCTAACGCCAGGAGCAGGACCCATGAGGAGACCTAGAGAGGCCCGCACTGAAATGAGTAATATACGAGGATGCAGGGAGCGACCGTACGGTTTGGTTCTGGAAGAACCATGGGGTGTTGATTATGGCGAACACCAATAAACCGACGACATGTGTCGTCAGGACGGTGACAATGGCAGGTAATACAGGCCTTCGTCTTGACCGCCACATTGGTCGAACTGTTGAAAAATTCACACTCGCGCCGTTCCCAACCTTTCCATTATCGTCCTTGTCTTGCTGCTGCAACGCATTGGGAGACTCTCGTACCCAACCTGCTTCTATCCATTGTCCAAGTCCCCAAAATATCATCGCAACCCCAACCAGAACAGCACTAGGAAGGAACATTCCTATCTTCAAGAAGGTCCCCGGAGTTGTGAGTATGTAGAAAAAGAAGGAAGCATGCAGACGCTCGAGAAGATTGTTCGATGTACGGAGAGTCGACTCGATGATTCTGACAGGGTATAGTCATGCAGGAGGATAACATATGGGAAACAGACCTGCCAAGAGCAAAGAATCCATGGGGACCACTAGATGGGACAGCATATAGAGTGATTGCATCGATGCGGAATCTGCGTCAACTAGTTCAGTTGACCGATTTTATATTTCACTATCGTTGATGATTCACCGGTGGAACAGGCCATGTGCCCCGCTCGGCCTTCCCCTTGCTTGGTAACTAACATGTCTCTTCACATTCCTCGCTCGATATTCAAGCTCCCTGAATTGCAGACTGCGCTTCATAAACTCTGGTGTATATGCGAAGAGATTGCTCTCCGGTGCATGATGTAATTCGAGATGATCATAGAGGACAAAAGGAACATCGCCTGTGTAATGGGAGATGAGGCGCAGTGAGTTTATTAGGTCTTGATTGGGTAGTCGGCCGTTAAGACCTTCTGTACATTGGGGTAGGAGTTCGAATTAGCCTACAAGGGCTGACGATAACGATGACCAACCAAAGAACACGCCGAGATGAGAGAACGAATGCCCACTGTAGTCAATATTGATGGCGTTCCAGATGACGCCGGAGGTAAGCTTCAGGAGGTCAGTGTCAAGATCTGTATGACCTGGTTAGTAAACTAACGCTGAGAGAACTGTATCTGACTTTGTGGTATCGTGCCGTGGTACGCATTTAGCCAGGCGAATGTGCCATCAAGATAATTGTCTCCTATCACAAAGATGATATCCTTCGCCCAGAGCGAATAGTCTGACGAAGATCAAGCAATGACCCAAGAAAGACTGTAATATACGTACTTTTCAATAAACCAGCAAGCGCCATCACTGTCGCAATGCCTCGTAGATTGTATTGTTGTTCACCGACCTCGCTGAACCACGACGCACTGACGACAATAGCTTCAGAGCCTGAAGCTCGAGGCGAGTTCAGGAGTGCGTAGACGTTGACACCAGAGACATCCTATCAACAATACGTGCATAAGGAATCTCAAAAATAACAGATGGACAAGGACGTACGCCGGAAGTTGTCATGAACGTGTAATTTTGAGTCGCGGCCTGGAGGCCAAGCTTTGCGAATTCATCACAAATGAAGTCAGCTCTCCTAGATCAGTATGTCAGTATGTCGAGGTAGTTAATAGGATGACCTGGTGATCTCACTGCTCACTCGTAGCAATCTCATCACGGAGACCTTCTAAATGATGAAGGTATGAGTCCGCCTGGTGGACATCTTTCCAATTCCAGTTCGTATTGACCTGTACCCGGACTTAAGACGTGTAATATGCTGCGTTCGACGTTGGAGGACTCACCTGCGCTGGTTGCAACGCATTTTCGTCAATATAAACACCCTGAGAAAGCGGTAAAACTGGGATGAGGACCATCCATAAGTAACCAACTGCAAGTAACGTGGTCCTGAACGATGGTACAGGAACTCGTCAACGCGATGGGAGCAAAAGCGGGACAGAAACGAACGTGATCTTTGAGAGGTGGCGATAAATGAGACCTGTAGCTTTTTTCCGTCGTCGTAGTCGTACCACGTTGGTGTTCTGTCGTGGTCTCCTGAACAAATTTTGTATTCTGTCCATATTCGAGTCTTTCGGTAACTCTGGGTGCATGCAGGTCGATGACGACGAAACCATCAGTAAACACCTCCGCTCGTGGCGGTCGGAATTCGGGAGTTTATCAGGGTCTCCACCCTCTCCGCATTTTCTTTCCTCTGCAACCTTAGTCCACATCCAACACTGGCAGCGAACGCTGTACAGCGTCCACTATGCCATCAAAGCGCAAACGTAGAGCTTCTCCTGCGCCCAAGGGCCTTGCTCCTGGCGAACAGCTCAAACGTGCTAAGCTTGCGGTAGCTGATTCCTCGCCTTGGGGATGGGTCGGTACAGAGGCCTCAGATGCATCCCAAATAACTCCCGAGCACCGTCTTATGACTTGTGGTCTGTCAAAACGCAATAGGCTCCCTTTTTGCGGTAGCAGACGCGCACTGAGACCTGCAAAGTCTTCCCATGCGTCTAATGACGAAGCCCGGACTACGGTTACCAATAGTGAACTTGAGGACGATGTCATCACTGTCTCGGATGATGAACCACCACCTTGTAACAAGAAAGCATGTAAGAACAACCCTAATTGCTTGAACTACCTCGGTCAACTGAAATGGGAAGACGAAGGTAAGTCACAGTCCAGAGAACGCGTTTACAGGGTTCGTTGTAATCCAGGACGTGTATTTCCTCTAGAAGTGGCCAGGCAGCTGTTCATAAAGGCCTCGGACCTAGGATTCAACCCGATCCTCTGCTCTCGTGACCCTGAATTGCCTGTTGGTCTGAAGGTAGGTGCACTCTCCTCTCGTGTAATTTTACGCAGACCGTGTTATATATGTTTGGTGAAGAACCTCGGCGCAACCTGTTATGCAAATGCTTTCCTTCAAGTACGGATTCTCGGTGATATATGAGTGCCTCTACTTACGGAAGTCTGGAGGTGTGGTTCCGTGATTTGGCATTTCGACGTGGAGTCTATCAATGTCAACCCTCTCAGGATGCTGAAAATGATTTTGAAGTTGGTTTCCTCTGATGCGCTCTATGCCCAGGACCTGACAAATAGGACCCAAGGATTCTCCTGTGTTTCAACTCCAAGTCACATTCGCCGCTCTTCAGGAGAGCACGCAGAACGTGTACAATCCGGCTAAATTTGCAGAGAGCCTAAAACTGTCTACGTCTGAACAGCAGGATGCACAAGAGTCAGTCCTTCTCCAGGAACCACTCGTCTCCCGCTGAATGAGCCTTCGGCAGGTTTTCAAAGCTCTTCATGTCACATCTTGACAATGAATTCCAGAAGCAACTTACCCCGTCTCTCCAGACACTGATATCTAACCAAGCAAGTCGTGTTATTTCTACCATTGTCTCCCACTTACATTCGCGACAGTTTCGAGGGGAATTAGTGTATGGGACTCTTTGCCACAACTGCCACAACAAATCCGAGCGTACATCTTATTTTCTCGAGCTCGAGATAAACATAGAGGTGACAGTGCTTTCTCTTCACCAGACAGTCGTTCGACCTGACAACGTGTTAGAATAATGCAATACTCGAAGACCGTATAGCCGCTCTCCTACAGAACGAGAAACTCACGGGCGACAACAAGTGGGATCTAGTTCATTCAAAACGAAAATTCCGGCTCATCGCCAACATTACTAGATATTCCTGCTCCAACTGCGCTTCGCTTCAGGATGCCACTCGCTACACCGAACTACGTTCTCTTCCCCCGGTCCTCCATTTCTCTCTCCTTCGTTTCGTTTACGATTTTGATTCAATGGAGAGGAGGAAATCTAAGCACAATTTGCTGTTTCCCTTGGTATTAGACATGACCAGGTTCCTCAGAGCCGACAAGGACGTGAGTGATGCAGAGGCAGAAGGGAGCGCGACGAGTATCTATGAACTGAGAGGGGTGCTGTTGCATAAAGGACCGAGTGCGTACCACGGGCATTACGAAGCTCAGGTCCTGGACACGGCGTGAGTTTCACAAATTGCCTCACGAATTCACTAACCTACTGATATGTAGTTCGAAAACATGGTTCCAGTTCGACGACGAGGTTGTAACGAAAATAGAATTCCTTGGAGAGAAACGGTATACTGGAAAAGAGGTGGTGGATAGCCTAAATGGTGGTGGGTCCACCAAGAAGTGCGTCTCTTCCTTGAAGATGGTTTAGCTTTCGTCATGTCTTTGTATCAGGGGTACAGGTCAACCCCGCGCTCGTCCCGCGAAGAAGCGAAGGATCGACGATAGTGACGACGAGATTGTCGAGTACGTGATTACTCCCGTCATCAAAGTTTCCTCTACATGTCATCTTGCTTGTCACTCGCCGCATATATTTCAGATTACCGTCCCCTACGGAAGCTCCGGCTTCCTTGCCTGGCAAGACTCCAGAAGGGTGTGTAATTATTGAGAGTTGGTGCAATATGGTACTCTCAGCTATTTAATTTTACCAATAGCGATGTCTTCTCGTCGAGAGACGCCTATATGCTTATCTATGCTCGGAAGGAGAAAGATCCGTCGACCGTCGGCCATGCACCTACCCCAAATCTTGCCGAGAGCACCCTTGATCTCAATTCTGGTTCCATCATTACTAATGGCACCTCTGGGCCCTGCGTTGAATCCCAAAATGCTTCGGAGTTGACTGTTCTCGTTCCGCCACAACGCGCACGAGACGTGGTCAAAACTCTCAATGCAGCACATGACGAAGCCTGCGAGCTCTACTCCCGAAGGTCAGTCCCCAAAATTCTTATTTCCCACACTAGCATGGAAATGAAGCATGAATCAGAGAAAAGGAAGTGAAGGAACGCTTCGCACAACTGAGAGAATGGACGCAAAGTGTATATCTGCATTGGCATGTTGCATCTATCGACGAGGTACGTTGGTCATCCACGGGAAGACATGTGGGGTTGGCCATACGTCATTTGATTTAGCATTTCCTGATTTGTCGTCTTTAGGATGCCGTAGTGGTTAGTAGACAAGCACTCGAGGATTGGTTGGCAAAGCCGTTCGTGAAGTCCGAGCAGCTCAGCTCGCACTCCCAATGTACCCCTGGCGGTGCCGAGCTGGAAGAATTGCTAATGCGCGACATCCTGTGCGACCATGGTGTGCTTCATCCGCACAAGGCTAGCAACATGAAGCGCATGTCGAGAGTCAGTGAGAATCTCTACTGTTCGTTGTGAGTTACCAAGAGCCTTGGAATCTAGGGTGCATACGGGAAGCTTAGTCTTCGCGAGGACATCGGACCGGTGCGCAACCCGCAAGAGGTCTGCGAAATCTGTGTCAAAGAGTCCTTCACAGGTGAGTTGCTTAGCCACGTTCCAGTATTTCCAACTCGTTCCTGTTTTCACAGAGCGGCTGTACCAGATCGAGCATCCGCGTTTAGTTGCCCAGTTCGATCAGGTATGTGACGTGCAGCAAGGGGAGTCTGGATACTGGATTTCCAAAACCTGGTTAAAAGGTATTGTCACCAATTTCATCACCATTGGTTCGCACCACTTAAGGATTCACCCGCCGGTGTGGCGTGTGTAGGGTGGCGAGTTCAGAAGCCCAGGATGCATGTTCCACTGCATGGTGACCCATCTCCCGACTCAACGGAGTTTCGTGGACACGTGCGCTGTGAACACGATCAGCTATCGCTCGTGTCAACTGCCCGTCGAAATATATCTGCTCAGGTGAGGACTGAGGTTGCTCAAGATAAGGAATCGACTGCGGGGCATGAGGATTAACAAGTGTTTGCGTCGATTCTGATCAGGCATGTGCGATCCTCAAGAAGTTGTTTCCTGATTGGGCACCACTATCAAGCGACCAAGAGCCTTGCGCAACTTGCGTGGCCTGCATCTACAGCTCAAAAGGGGACAAGCGTGAGCTAAGGAAAGTAGCAGAAGATGAGAAGGTGAGCCCATAGGCGCATCTGCTTGACCGACTTGATGGATGTCTTCCATTCTACGAGCTCATTGTTCATATCCCACAGGCACGATTACGCCATATGCATGATAATGCATTAATAGGAAATACCCTTTTACTCGAAAACATTCCATGTGCTGTCCTTCCAGCTGACTTTGTCCGAATATGGAGAAAGTGGCTCAGTCGACCGGCCGAAACCCCTCGTCCCGATAAAGTCGACACATCACCACTCTTTTGTCAACATGGCCACCTGGTTTTCGACCCTAACGCACCAAATGACTGGGACAGCGATGTCGCGCTCATCCAAATGAGTGAATGGCTTATCTTGCAAGAGCTGTAGGTTTCACTCTACCGCTCACGCAACTTCTTTCTCCCCACCTCGTGGTCTGATGACTACCGACACGTCTGCATGCTGACACATGGTCGCAATAGATACAATTGTGGACCCACGGTGGCCGTTGAGAAAAAACTGATGGAAGATTCAGTGGGCGAATTGGACACGAGATTCATGCATGATACGCCCGTGTGTCATGATTGCCGTTTAAAATGGTAAGTTGGCGCGCAACTCGAGTTCCGTACTCCACAGAGTTGATTGGATGCCAACCTCCCTTACGGCTTCGCCAATATATGCAATCCATTTCTTTTCCACCAACTCCGTTTTACATGACCAGGCGCCGCGATTACAACCTCACCGACATCACCGTGCGACTCCTGGGTTCGAAACTTGTTACGGGCGGTGAACATGAAGAGGGCCTATCACAACAACGCGGCAGCCAGCAGACAAAACAAGGGCCCGGACCCCGAACGACAGGTGGAACGAGGCAATCTAAACGCATCCGTCAAGGAAGGGATAGAAGAGAGAACACGCAGTTGAGGATATCCAAGTCGACGACCGTCAAGGACATTAAGGTCAAGGTCCGTCCGTCGCTTTGTCTCCTGTCTCTCTTTTCCTTCTTCGTTCATCTATCCAATTTCTGACTGAACAATCCAAAAAATCTTACCCTCTTTTTTCTTCTTTAGTTACACGAATCGTTCAAGATTCCGACGATCTGTCAGAGACTGTTTTACAAGGATCAGGAACTGCAAGACAACACAGTCACCATCGAATCGCTGGGTATTTTAATGAACGATACCCTTGACCTTCGGGAGGAAGCCGAGAATGAAGATAGCCTGTCGAATAGCGCAGATGGGCGTGCGAGCAAGCGACGAAGGGAGGAGAAAGGTTTTGGCGGAACCCTGTTGGCAGCAGCGCGGTCTCACGCAAGCGTCTCCGCTGACACTGGTACAAGCTCCGAGGGCGAGGGACAGGAATCGGGCAGGCCCTGTCCGGCCTGTACGTTTGACAACCCTTTGGACAACCTCTTCTGTGACATGTGCGGACAAAAGGTGGACGGAGCTTGAAGAATGTGCGGCTGTCGTTCTGGTATCACATATACGAGTACAGATAATGTTTAATATTGATCCCGTTTTCTCTTTTTGTTTACAAGTAGATGGTAGGAAAAAGTGACTTGGAAACAAAACAAATGCGGCATTTCTATGATTGATGACATGACCAAAAAAGAAAAACCAAGCAGTAACAGACAAACAAAAACACCCAAACCAGTAAGCCTGTATGACACCCATGTGACATGGAACTGTGTCACGTCACGGAATGCGATGGAAGTCCGGTAAAGAATCGCCAGGGGGCTGAGGGACGACTGTACTCGTCGAGCTTCTCAGGCTTGAGGGGAAGGTTGTTGCAGAGACGAGACTCGCTGATCGAGGCCGCGTAATATCCACAGCTGCGATGCGTTGTGTGGGATCGAGCCCTGCTGCAGGTGGACTTACTGGGGCACGAATCTGTTGTTGGAGGAGCGAACTGGCTGTTATCAATACATCGACTTCGCTGCATAAGGGCCCCGTGATCTCAACAGCCTGTGCAACGGCAGACTGCGTGGCTACCGACACTTCGTTCACAGTGACCTGGGTGGCTGCAGGTGGCAGAGGTGGCAAGCCGGCGGATATCTGACTGGCTACCACGGCAGATCGGTCAGCAGCTACTTGTCGAGCCGCCTGTAACACCACCTGTTGTGCGGCCACCGCCAGCACATTTGTCTGCATTGCTGTCTCGGACCGCTGTCCGGATACTTCTTGGTCAAATGCCTGTGCTGTCACCGTGAGGACGTGCTGCTGTTTCGCAAGTGCTTGCAGCTCCGGAACATGCTCGTTGGATGCCGTTGACGCAATAACTTGGGATTGAGCCTCCTGAGCAACGCGTTGAGCGGCTGTCGTCAGCACCTGCATGACTTGAGCGTCATGGTTTGCAACCGGAGGAGCCATAGATGATGTCGTTGCCGATCTCGTTGACCTAGAAACAAAGCTTACGTGAGACAAGCGGCAGAGATATTGATGCAAACTGACCTAGGAGGTGTTACTTGGGGAACGCTCATGTCGTTGGATATACGTCTGGCCTTGTGAACGTCACCGTTCATGGAGCTTCGTCTGGGGGCAGGGAAGGAGCCATCGAGGGCGGATACGGGGGCAATACTGAGATGGAAACTCTGTGTCAGTTGTTCCTCGACACCATCTTGCATGTACTAATGGCGGCGTTAAGATTTGATAATGTTTGTGGGAATGGCAACCTACTCTGGCCACGACAGCAATCTCACAACTTTCTGCATCGGGCGGTGGTGTGCCTTGTAAAACGTCATCTTCCCATGACAACCATGATGGAAGAGACGGGGAACTGTAAGTGACCTGTATGTTTGCACGCGATGCTTGTGGATCCCAGATACGAGGTGCCCAACTCCATCGTAGCCCCACATATGCCACACTTGGCGGTGATCCAGCAACTCGACGGTAGAAAGGTCGGAACGTCCAGCACCCATCCGGAAGTTTCTTCGCATCTATGTTCCAGATATGATTGCCTTTCGACTTGGTCTTTTTCCCTTCTTCGTTGAAGCGCGAGATGTACGGTTGATTCCAAAGATAGGTTCGGATCTGGGATGATCTCAGGATGAAATTCTGTTCGGTTTGCGTCGAAGACAGGCTAACCTTTTTCATGGGAATTTTGTCTTCAGGATAACCTTGCCGAGCGAGCTGCGGGAACAGTCAAGATAGATTCATTCATCTAGATAACCTAGGAGGCTTGCCTCCTCTAAGAATGCATTCGTGAACGCTTGTATCCGGAATTTGAATGGGCGAAAGTCGGGAGACTCGTCTAAGCGCTGCATCTTTTTAGCCATCAAAGTCTGGTGTATCGGCTCTCCTTTAGCATCTGTCGCTTCCACTACAAAGGCAGTGAGTCGGCTGTGCAACCATCTGTACCAGTGAGCTTACGATTGGAGCAAACCTTATTCAGAAATTCAAAAAAGATACGATCCACTTCCGAACGGTACTCCTGTGGTACCTCATTTGCATGATTTGAAGCTGTTAGATTCTCCGTGGACCTTCGCGTCAGCAACACATTCGAACGGCTGTTGGGAAGCGCGACAGATCGAGACACCTGAGCCTGGGGTGAAATTCTCCGGTTGTTTCCGGAAGATGACTCAGGGCTCTGTGACTGCAGAAAATCCCCACCGTCTGAATCCAAATCATTCTCCCCCTCCTGAGATGATGTAGGACTGTGGGCAACCTGCTTTGCTGCTAATGCGGAGAGAGAGGGTTGAAGAAAGTCAAGTGCCTCGGAGACGGGGAGCACCTCCGGTAAACCAAAAGTAAACGTGTTGTTGCTTGTGAATGAACCTGATCGTGACACTCGGCCAATTGGTGGGCTGATACCCGCCCCTCCTATCGTGATTGGACGGGACTGAGAAGATGCGGTAGCAAATGTCCCAGTTGACGAAAATGGCAAAGGGGATAGACCTGTGCTTGTACTGGGTATAGATTGAAAACTAACACCAGTGGTGATTGAGCTTCCCGAGAGTGAGTGCTGATGGGTCCTCGGCGGTATGGTTGCAGTTGTTCCATCTGGCCATAATGTTCGAACTGGAGTGGAGAAATGGCCTGCATTGACGATAGTTGATGACAAGGGAGACGTGGAAATGAAGTCGGCGGATATGGTAGAGGCTGAGGTAGCCGGAATGGTAAATGCCATTCCCGGTACAGCTGACGGTGTTGCTTGGTGAGAAAGTACACTGAAAGCGCTATGTGGCAGACCCGTGGAACTCGGGGGACATGAAGCAGGCTCTGCAGGAGGAGTGGGTGGAACAAAAGGAACAAGTGAGGCAACAGTAGCAGGCGGAAATGATGGAGGATTTGAAACCGGTTGAGGCATGATGTGAAGTGTGTCTTCCTGGGGCTCCATTTTCAATGCCTTGAGAGCACGATCACCTGGGACAGACGATGCACACCGCTTACGGGACAAATCGGAAGTATCTGATATACTTTGTGAATCCACTGCGCCCAAATCTGGGTGGCCGGAGGAGAAATGCAGAACGGTCTTTTCGGCGTCCTGTATGGAAGCTATTGTTGGGTGACGGGTCGGAGAAGGGAGCGTTGTGGTAGAAGCGGCTATCGATGGACGAGAAAAACAGTTTGGGGAAGATCTCTGAGACTTGGGGGGTGGGTCAGTTATCTGTGTGGCGGCAATGAGTTCTGAAACTAAGGCAATGGTCTTCTTGAGCTCGTCAATCCTGGCATTTGCCTCCGAGCCCTGTCCCAGCGAACAGGCAGCACTCGCGGACTGGGCCGTTTGCGCAATGCTGCGTGGCACAGCAACCTGAGCGAATGCTCAACCACGAAGGACACCGGTTGGGGACTTACTTCTTAAGCATGTCACCAACAACCATAAGGTGGGCATCACCGGGTGTGTCTGGGGAGTTGTCTCTCCTCTCCAAGCGGGAATCGACCATGTCCGGGGGAGGGAAGACAAAGCCAGATTCCTGGCCCGAAGATGGGGGGGCGCCACTGAGGGGGGAGAAGTCCATATCGGTGGTGGAGTTGGCCAAGGTACTAGAAGTAGATTCAATAGCGGAGACGGGGGTGGCCAAAGACACAGCTGACGGCAGAGTGGACTTTGTAGTAGGGATGACGGGTGCAGATGCAAGCGAGAAAGAGGGTGCGATGCCAAGGACCACGGGGGACTGAGAGCTGGAGCCAGAGCCAGAGCCAGAGCTTTGTGGGGACCGGAGTGATAGGTGACTGTCGAGCTGGGAGGGAGCAGCGAATCGGAGAGAGGGCGGGGGGAAATCTGATAAAAAACCAGGTGCAGGTGCGCGGGAGGAGGTGGATTCGGGAAGGGTGTCCATAGAATGGGATCGGGGGACGAGTGGAAGCGGGGAAGGAGGTTGGGAGAGGGGGGAGGTGGGAGGTGGGAGGTTAAGGAGAAAGGGGGAAACGGGATGAGAGATGGAGGACAAGAAAGCGTCGAGCAGCGGACGGGGACGAGGATGAGGACGAGGACATGCAACTCGCCTGCAGGTTCGATTTCGGTCACATAAATTCTGTCACAGGCACAAAATCAAGCATCAAAATTGAAAACATTTTCCTAATCAACCTTGCCCGACCCATCGCCTTTTTCAGATATTTCATACCATATTAAATATTACGTAATCTCTCACGCCCTTGGAGGCCAATCCGCCACGTTGACAACCAGGCGTACTCGCATTTTTGGTATTATTGACTCGCTCTGCGTCCCGCCGCCTCACCCGTTCCATGCTGCATAGCGTGGTGGATCAATCAGCCCGTGACCTCGCCTCTGACCACCTCCCGTTTCCAGTCTCAGTACCGTCTACCACGTCCGGGTGATCTTGACCGATCTCGATCTCTACGTCGATCACTGTCAACGTATCCTCCGTCAATACCTCAACACTCCACAACATATACACTCACTCGTATCGAGAGGACGAGTGTCTCTCGTACCCTCTCTCTCGGTCCCGGTCCCGGTCGTCACGCAACGGTCGGTGTTCCCCTGGGCGTTCGCCTCCCGTCCGCGCCGCGCCGCTCCCCGCCCCCCCTGATGGGACAACGGAAGACGGGGGCACCATCTTGCGCTTCTCTCGCTCCTCTCGAAATTTGGAAAGCATGTTGCGCAGCTCGTGGTAGCCCAGATGCATCTGTAGAACACGTGATATCACCTCCAAATCAGACTTGGGTTCATTCCGCATACCTTGCCTCCAAAGTGGTCTGCCAGCCGCCGATCGGAGTCCAACACGGACAGATAGGCACCGCACACATCACACACACGAAGCTTTTGATGCCCAGAGGCGCCAGACGTGTCTGTCAGTTGCTGAAGCTCTCGCTACGCCGTCAAAAACGTCAACTTCCACACCAAACCAGACTCAAATCTTGACAAACCTCCTTCTCTGCCTTTTCACTCTTTAGTGCCTCAATGGCCGCCATTTCCCGCATGGACTCCTCCACCTTTCCTTGTTCACCTGTGGGAAAAACGAGTCAGATTCTTCTTTTATCCCAGTCACTGTGACCAACCCAGGGTCTCGATCTTCTCCGTCCCACCCTGAATCGCCAACTCAATCTCTGCAATTTCTCTCATTAAATTCGTCGTTTTCGCATTCTCTTCAGGCGTCTTTTCAAGTCTGCGGTGTGCAGCTCTGATTCGTCTGTCGCATTCATCAACAAACGCGAAGATGTTCGACTCATATTCCATTTGGAACCGCGCAAAAATGGGATCATTCGGGTTCGCCTCACGTGCCTGCAAAAATTCGGTCTTCAGTCGCTCCGTGTGAGATTTCGGGCACGCGCCGAGGTCCATTTTCTACACGATAGCTATTACCTAGAAGTGCCGATCTTAGAATTGGACACGCACTGTATTGGTGAACAAGGCATGTGGACATGTCCCACATAGAAAGTTCCGGCAGACCTTTTCATCGGACCATACTAAATTGGCGTTGGCAACGCCCATGGCTTCTGGCCCCATCATTTGCTATGAGGGTGTTAAAAATGTGTACATGGTGTGATAAAAGACGTACCTCCAGGAGCTTCCTCTGCATTTCGGCAAGGCGTCCCATGTTGGCGTAATGAACAGTATCTTGTGAACTTCTAAGGTGCCCAAGCTCACGTATGTTGGTGGAAGAGGCTGAAAGAGTTTATTTGGCACTGTGTAGCAAACCCTTCTGAAATAAATACAAGCAAACAATGCCCACTCATGCCCACTCCAGACTATTTGACAATTTAAGTCTGGCCATACTGGATCCTTGAAGAGCCAGTTTTATGTGTATCTACAAACGCCGCCTTGCAGGAACGAACCACCTCTCCTGAACACAAGGCACCCACTGAGATTTCCGTTGACGTCTGTCACGCTGCGTCGGTTCTGCGTACGGACCTGGATTCCATATTTATGTCAATACGTTCAAGTTCCGCAAGACTATTTACTGCCCGGTCTTGGCTTGTTTGAAAGCCACGAACCCTCTACTGTATTACGCCACTGATCGTCAATCACATACGCACAGTGACGAGATGTGAGATACTTTGAGTAGTAATAACACAAACCAGTGTGCTACATTAGGTAGGTTTGCATGCGTGGGACATGATGGATGGCACGGTGACAGGTGATGATGTAGTAACCAGAATGATACGGAGCAACGTGAGGAGGATCAAATGTTGCATGCTGGTCTAATTTACATGGCCACGACATCGACCACGTCAACGTCCTAAAGCGTTGCCACGCTCTTCATCTCCACGCTCTCGCCAAAATGGATCAGTGATACCATCTTGCATCGGAGTAGGCGTCACTTGTGACGAACATTGAGGCTGAGCAGAGTGGGGTGTGTGCTAGTTTTCGGACGATGACCTCCCTGTCCTCTAGGGTGGAGACCCGAGGATCCGCACGAATGCCGGGCTTTGCTAATCGAGGGACTGCTCTCGTGAGTAGGGGGACCTTGGGGGTGGGGGCGTGAAACCTCCATAACTTCTCAGAAAAGTTTTGGATCTCCGCGTATTTCATGCTGTCGTTACCCATCTTCTTCGTAACGTCTGCTTGCCCTCAAGGTATGTGAGTTCCGTCCAGGCATTTCCAATGTCTTGGGATGCCGCGATGCCCTATCGAGAATCATCCACATCATTTCCAGGTTTGGCTGAGTCCAGTGCAATGGAGAGAAGCGACCTTGAAAGCGGAGAGTCGTGGATGGCATTATGATCCTCCTGCTTCGGGTCGTATGACTCGAAGAAATACTTGAGAATCTGGACATGACTGTAATGCAGAGCGATATGAAATGCCGAGAGCCCAAACAAATTACGTTCCTCAGGATCAGCACCTAAGGGACAAGCGTCAGGATTTGCTGTAATCCAACGGTCATTAAATGTGCATGAGCTCACTGTGGACATTGAGTCACTCAACCAACTCGGCATCACCATTCTGCGCAGCAATATGCGAGAGTGTCTCCATTGGGTCTTCGGGATGTACTGCGACGTAATTCTCGCAGCCCACCTTGATTTCCCCGCCAGCAGGATCGACTCCATCTTCCCACACACCTTTCTTGACCATAGAAGCTTCTCCGACGCGTGCAGCTGCAAATGTAGCCGATCGCAAGGTTTGGACACGTTGCTGTTGGGGTTGTACCACTTGAGCGGCTTTCTTACGCCGACTCTCGGCTTCTGCTTTCCTGAAGGCTGCCTTGCTCTTTGCCGTTCCTCAGCTTCTTTACGTTCTGACTTAGTCAATTAGTACTCCTTATGACGCAAGTGACGCTGTCGACGCACCCTTTCGCGCTTTCGCGCTTCGAACGCCTTGCGTTCTGCCCTTTGTTGGGCCCTGCAAACTTCGGTTCGTTCTCTCTCTTCTCTCATACATCTTAGACGGGATTCGTATTCCTCCTGAGTTTCAGTGACGTTTCAAGATTGAGGACGGTGTGTATCCCCTATGGGTAGTGGTTAACATCAAATGTCAGTCAAGATCGGCATGACAGGGCATGGCGGGCATGAGGGTACGAAAGTAACCGCACCCAATGCAACCATTCAGCACCCCTTCGAAGATGAACCTGAAAAACAGAATGAGAGCAAGGCTGCAGTGAGATAAGGACACATGTACCACCTGAAGAATCTCAGACGTTCTTCGTCAAACTCGTAGTCGTCTTTGTCGTCATCAAAACAATCACCGTCATCACTATTATGCATATTCCCGTCAGGACAATAGTGGAATGGCTCAGAGGGAGCGTGATGTGTCTGAAGCACGGCATATGCTTCGCTAAGCTGCTGGAACTGTGCGATAGCCTCTGCATTCCCTTAGTTCTTGTCCGGGTCCATAAGGAGAGCCAACTATGTGTCTCTCTCGGCAAATGCACTGAAACAAATGATAGACACTCACATGTTTGTACGCCAATCGGACTTGATCCATTGACACCCCCTGTAAATAAAATTAGGACACGACCCTCTAGCTGACGATGGTCTCCAAGCTTTCACACCTTCTTGAGCCCAAGGAGAGTGTAGGCTTCGCTGATGGAGGACTGCCCGGCCATAACCGCTGACATAGACTAGTCACCATCCAATTGAGCATGGCATTAGCCAGACGAGTCGCTGGTGATGGGCAACGCCCACCACCAAAGCGTGACGCTTATATAAGCAAACACCCCCCGTTTCGACAAAAATTGTGAAATCGTCATATTTCTGCTCAATATTTGTTTGCAATTTATACTAGGTGCGACTATGTCTACTATACAAGTAATGTACCTATAATATGTATTTATTAGTAGAATCAGTAGATCTTGAAGTATGTGCAGTTTATGCTAATAAGTGAGTATAAGTATAAGTACCAAGATTTTCAGATCAAACAGTGTCGGGATCACCATCGTACGGGAGCTTTTCATGTTGTATACGAACTATGTGACGTTCTGAAAGGCGCAGAACAAGCGAGAGATGATCTGCTTTGTTTTTTATGTGAGATTTGAGAGAAATCCTCTTCTCCTCCCGAAGGCGGTGGTATAACTCGATCTGGTCATCAAGTTCATGACTGCGCATGCATTTGAGGGATTCTGTGTCCAGTATAAGCTTTATCGATGCGAAGTAGCTATTTTTTGCCACTATAGCCGCTAGTCTGTTGTTGGCTGCCTTCTGAGCTAAAATGGCAATATCTTGTTTGTGCCTAATGAGATCCTCACTATTGGAACTGCAGGATACTGCAGGATACTTGTAGTCACTAAGTATTCTAAGGTAACTAATGGTCCAATATAGCTATAGGCTTATATAAGCGGTAGAGCGTAGGTAATCAACATATTCCAACACTCACTCAATATTGCTGGAGTCAATCCAACATGTGAGCATGAATTTCATCAGTAAAAATTGAATCCATGAAGTTTTGAGTGCCATTTTGTGAAAATGCAGCTTGATCTGCGAAGTGGGTAATGGTGCTTGACGGTTTTTCTCGTGCATGCCATCTGAATGATCCTAGCATGCCTTCATTCAAGTCATTGGTTGGTGGCATAGATGCGAGATCACGTTCAGCAGCCGTCGAGGTTGCAATTAAGCCCCCTGCAGCAAATTCACTAGTGAACCGTGTCCAAGTTTCAAGGGCACCTTTCAGAAAGGCAACAAAGAGATTTAACTAGAATACCATGAATGAAGAATAGATGAATGTTATAGGATAGGCTTGGGCACTGACAGATGTGTGCGTTTTTGGAAATTCGCGCTTGTAGCTGACAATAGGGGCTCCATACAGATCACTTTCTCGTTCGAACTTCTTTGGGCGATCCTGTGGTCAGATTCCTTTGATCTACGCGACAATTTGGTTTGTTTTAGTCCCCTCTTGATGGCCAGAGTGGAATTTTGAATTTTGCTCTGTAAGATATACATCTCTTGCTAGAGAGTACTGTATACGATAAATGGAGACCAAATTCTAAAATATGCTCTGATAGCACCATTGCTCGTGATATTTAAATATAATTCTTCCGCAATCACGAAGCCTCAGAGTGACAAACTTTTCCATGTTCTGCGGTTTCATGTCCCCCACACGCTACAGCCTTCACGGTGGCGTGGGAGTGGGCACACACGCTTTCGCGAGCGTTGCCCACCAACCAAGACGACGCGACTGCTCTTATTTACATAATACCACTTTGTCATGTCTGCGCCAATGTCCCAGATACAATCGGTTGAACGACCTGTTGCGTCGGCCATGCCCATGCAGTCCCAAGAATCCATGCATGGTGCCTCTATACTCTCTGATCTTTTCGGTGACAAGTGCGTCGTGCGCCTTCTCTGGGAACTAAACCCAAGCTCACGAACTCACAAAAAGTGTAGTCCGTATTTTAATGCAGGTTTTGGGCTCATGGTACTTGAAAAACATGCATATGCAGCGTATTTCTTCATGTTTACACCGACTTCTTCCTAGGGAGTTGGTGTGGGACTTACAGCCCTTCGTCAGGGCCTCGTCCTAGGCTCGACGGCGCTTCGTCGCCGCATGCTCGTTTCTCTCGAGGTGAACAATAAAGATCGCGCATATGATTGGTTCCTGACATGGATGGCTCACAATGCCGGCGCTCCATCACGAGATCGTGCTCCAAACACCTGGCTGCGCAGTCATCAACTGAGTGTCGAGACGGCATTTGAGCAGAGGAGTAATGGAAGTTCCTCGGCGCTGTTCAGACTTGTTGCGGGACCTGGGATACATTGGTTCAAGTATCATGGAGCATGGATACAGGTTTGTCATTAAACCTCACTGGGAGTTATGTCAATTAGACATATCGAGTTGACTGATGATTTTGAAGATGAAACGGGAGCGTGAGACGCGTTCCATGCAACTGATGTCTGGCACTCCATGGGAAACAGTAACATTGACAACACTCTCACGGGATAGACACATCTTTCCACAACTTCTTACGGAGGCCCGGGATCTTGCTCTGAAAGGCCAAGAAGGTAAACTCGTCATTCGCACTGCATGGGGTATCGAGTGGAAGCAGTTTGGTCAGCCCAGGAGGAAGCGTCCGTTGCAAAGTGTTGTATTGGACACAGGCGTGAGCGAGAAAATTGAAGGCGATGTGCGCGATTTCTTAGGGCGACGGCAGTGGTACGCTGATCGAGGTTAGTGTAGCTTTTCTACCCAGTCATAAAAAATTGAAGTCGGTACCTAGGTATACCATATAGGCGTGGATACCTTCTTCATGGACCTCCAGGATCAGGAAAGACATCGTTCATTCAAGCACTCGCTGGCTCGCTATCGTATGACATTTGCCTCTTGAACCTTTCTGAACGTGGTCTTGCCGATGATAAATTGATCCACCTCCTGTCCAATGCCCCGGAACGTAGTTTCATTCTCATCGAGGATGTTGATGCTGCCTTCAACAAGCGGGTACGAACAAGCGATGATGGGTAAGTCTTTCTCGATATGCTAGATGACGCACACAGACCCCTCGGTAGGTACCAGTCCTCAGTCACGTTCTCGGGCTTTCTGAACGCACTCGATGGAGTCGCATCAGGAGAGGAAAGGATCATCTTTATGACGACGAATCACTTGGAGAAACTCGATTCAGCAGTCATCCGACCTGGTCGCGTCGACCTCAATATCCTTGTTGATGATGCCTCACCGACCCAGGCGAAGACGTTGTTTACCCGTTTTTACGGAGAGAGCGACGAGATATCCAGAGAAGATCTCGATCATATGGGACAGCAACTTGAGGAACTCACGGCGACAGAAATACACCACGGGCGCCGGATTAGCATGGCTGCTCTCCAAGGACTATTTATCCGAAACGGTGCCAAGGAAGCTATGGCAGGATGCGGTGAGCTCTTCGTGGATAGACGGACATGACAAACGGTTGGTATACAGTATGCACATGCCTACATGTACTGTCGACCTAGGCGGAGGACAGACCAAGAAATTAAAAAGTAGGCTTGCGCCTCCGCCCAGTATATATGGAATCTCGAGGAACGCCTTCCCTTCCTCTCTGACGATATAACTACGAGCGAGAATGGTTTCAGTGCAGGGGATGAGCGAAAACTGAAAGGCCCACTTGTTTCTTTTTTAATATCCACTCTCTGTCCTTGACGGTCTTCCGCTTCCCACTACGCTCACGTTTCATTTCCCTTTCCCTTCTCTTCTCGAATGGTACAAGCTCGCATTCTGTCTGTAGACCCTTTGGTAACTGCCGCTGCTCTTGTTCACTCCCGCCATCACCGACGAACAGACATAGGAAGACTTTTCTCGCCTTTTTGGAATTTGGATAATCGACGACAATACCACCACCAAAACCTGCCTTTTGTGCTATGGAAGTGATGAGTTGTACTTGATCGTCCGAGGACGGGTAGAACTGGAACACGACGCGTGAAGGGTTACGGAGGGCGGAATAGAGGGTCGTGAAGAACCGATTTAGACGGTGCGGGGGTGATGACGTCGGATGAGACGTTTCTGCGTTTAACAACCATTGAAGAACAGAAATACTGCAGTGGTGAAAGTGTTCTAGAAGCTCGTTGGGAATCAGGAAATGCGCACTACCTGATTGCACCATCAAAACTCCCAGGGCGAAAACCAAATCCTTGACCGACATCTTGCAGGAACAAATCGCCTTCCACCTCTCTTTCCAGGGCCACCTCTGTACTCGGGGGGTGGAGTTTGACTCGTGAATGTCTAACTCTTGGATCGACTTACCAAGCATACTCGGTGCAATGTCTACTCCGGCCCAGACATACCCTTCCTCATCGAGTATTTTCCCCGATAATCCAGACCCACATCCAATGTCGAGAAGGAATGCTGGTTGTTCTAGCGGGAGGTTGAGCAATTCCAGTGCTCGATAAGTCATATCCGCTTGGATTTGCTGATTCCGGGTGCTTGGCTAACCGTCTAGACTTGTTTTCCCCGATGGAAACGAGAAACACTCACCTTGTGGTGTATTTTTTGGCCTCGGCATCGCCATAATACTAACAGCGGATATTCAAGAATGGATTGGCCGCATGATAAAAAGTGTGACATACAATTTCTGGCGGTGCTTGAAGCTCAGGTCTCGACATGGTCTATGATCCAGTGGGAGCACCTTCAACGGATGTCAAGGATTCTTCAGTAGATTCTGGCACAGATACTTTTGAGTGTCGCCAGGCGTACACATGGGAGCACGTGATCCATATCGCAGCACCAGCTCATAGATGGCGACCACGAGCAAGCAATACAAGGCTGTCGGCGAAGACCTCTGGAAAGGCCGTACCGAGAAAACAGTGAGCTGATGCCCCGTAGTCTCCCGATCTCTTAGCGTTGGTTGGACTTAACCCATAACTAACAGAATGCTGAGCTGTTTGCACTGACATATGGCGCTCTCGTGGTACAATTGATTCAGGATTATGAGGATTATGCCGAGGTCAACAAGCAACTTGAGAAAATGGGGTACAATATAGGGATAAGACTGATCGAAGATTTTCTGGCGAGGAGTTCGCTCGGTCGATGTGCTGATTTCAGGGAAGTTGGTGAGGTCGTGGCAAAAGTGCGTATTATCATGTCTCCTAATTTGACCGTGCTTTCGTGCCGAAATCTTCTCCAAGGTCGGGTTTAAATCGTTCCTGAACATCACGCCAGCGGTCGCACATACTACACCGTCATCTCGGCCAAGCAGCACACAGCAACAGGGTGCCGTGGCCGGTTCGTCGTTCGTTCTCACCCTTGAAGAGAACCCTTTGGCAGAATTTGTTGAGCTGCCAGAAGAGGCTCTCGAAGGCGGTTTATGGTTCAGCAATGTGCTGTGTGGTGTAATCAGAGGGGCTCTGGAGATGGTGCGTAGCGAAGCTTCTCCATAACAGGCGCGTCGTGTTCCTCACTATTCTGTAGGTACAAATGCAGGTGCAGTCAGAGTTTCTGTCAGATGTACTTCGAGGGGATGAATGCACGGAAATTCGCGTCACATTGTTGAAATATCTGGAGGAGGAAGTACCTGTAGGCGACGATTAGATTCAACTATATCTCTAGGTCTGAACGGACTGCTTACACGCCCTAATGCAAATAATAGATCCAATGGCAATCCTGTGCGCTTGGACTCATATGCGCGTTGAATAAATGAGATTACCAAAAAAACCTCGATGACATGGATATAATACTGTGTTCCGTGCCAAAAAATACGTTTAGCCAAACCGGTTGACCCTATTGAGCTTCTTCGCCGTCTTTGCATTTGATTGGGTATTCTGTCCTCTGACAGGAAGACCCATTGCATGTCTCTTCCCCACATAGCTACCAATCATCCTCAGGTGAGCAATGTTCTCCCTCACAACTCGCCTCGCCTCGGACTCGATTTTCAAGTTCTTCAGCGGATCAGGGGGACCAGGTATAGAATCCTCGAAAGCTTTTCGCCGGATGTCCTCTATGGGCGTGGAGACAGGGGGAGGTATGTAATCGGAGGTGGCGAGCGGCATCTGACGGAGTGGGGATGCGGTGGAAGGGGAAGCGAGAAAAGAGGCAAGTTCGGTGACCTGGGTAGGTGTAAGATCTCGTATTTTTTGACGGTCATGAATTTGTAGTCGTGCACAAAGTCGGTGGGCTGTCTTGTTTCCGACACCGTAGAATGTAGTCAACGCTTGCTGGTGAAGATGTCAGAGAGAAATAAACGCTACAGGTCACCCAATACGCACTCTTGCATAATGTAAGTCTGGCAAAAGTACTCCAAGGATATGTACCATCTTCTGACGCGGGACGCCGGCTGAAGTGCTGGGCTGTGATAGGCTTGAGGAAAGACGGCAAAACTATTTGGTACTCCGCGTCGCGCATTTGATCAAGACACGACTTGCCAAACCGACTGGATTCACGCCAGCAAGACAACGGGAGATGTCTACTAGCAAGGCAGAAGGTCGTCGTCAGGACGATCTCATAAAACAGCGACTCCAGAATCGCGAAGAGTACGAGCGACAAAAACAAAATCTCATTAATGAAACCGAGAAGTCACGTCCTTCAGCGAACAAGTTCGTTGGACAAAATGATTCTATGGAAGACACCCTCAAGTACAGCACGATTGGTCTCGTGCACCTGGAAGACTTTCAACAGAGGAGGAAGGCGCTCGAGGAAGCAAAGGCGCGGGAAGCAGCGCGTACAAATGAGCTCAAGTAAGTCTATGTTTCTGTCGTTCGACACCCAAGGAGGGGTGGCTAATAGCACATGGAGCATGTGCTCAGAGAGGAAACGAAGAAAGTAAAAAAACGCAAGAAGACCAAATCGACACTATCTTTCGCTATGGATGACGAGGAGGGCGAGGGTGAAGTGTCCTCTCGCCAAACTCCAGATATCGAACCTGCAGTGAAACGTACGAAGTTCGGCAAAAACCCCAACGTCGACACATCCTTTCTCCCTGACCGTGAACGAGAAGAGGAAGAACGAAGAGAAAGGGAGCGACTTCGTCAAGAATGGCTTCGAAAGCAAGAAGATCTCAAAGCCGAAGAAATCGAAGTTACTTATTCATACTGGGATGGTAGTGGACACAGGAAATCCGTGATAGTACGTCCTTTGGATCAGCCATCTCAACTCCTTTTTTCAAGCTTTTTCAAGTGTAAAAAAGGGGACACTGTCAGCTCCTTCTTGGAAAAGTGTCGACAGCAGTTCCCTGAACTTAGAGGAGTCAGTGTCGACAATCTGATGTACGTGAAGGTACGACTCCTCTCATTTTCAGTCGTCAGATCACCTTTTGATATAGCTTTATCCTCCATACTCAAGGAGGACCTTATAATACCGGGGGTATGTGATCCTTTGATGTGAATTGCTGTAACGCTAACATCGTGTAGCACTATACTTTCTATGACTTTATTGTCAACAAAGCCCGGGGGAAGTCAGGACCCCTCTTTAACTTTGATGTCCATGACGACGTCCGCCTTCTTGCCGACGCAACAAGGGAGAAGGATGAGTCACACGCTGGGAAAGTTGTTGAACGAAGTTGGTACCAGAGGAACAAGCATATTTTCCCTGCATCGCGATGGGAGGTGAGAAGCCCAGCAATTCATCATTTTCTGTCGGTGCTGACGGATACGCGCAACGCTAGATATACGACCCGGAGAAAGATTACGGAAAGTATACGATCGCTTGATCAGTGCTTGTCGGCTACAGGTCGATCTCATTAATTGTGCAACCTGAGACGATAAATGTATGGTTACTTGAACAGCAATACAAGGGGCGTGTTAACTGGTTAGATTTCAACGGAAGAGGCGTGTTAGACGGCCTACAGATAAAGAAAAAGAAATGCCAGGACCGTGGATTGAACACGGGACCTCCAGAAACCGACGGAACTTCAGTCTGTTGCTCTCCCAGCTGAGCTACCCCGGCGACGATATTCGAAGGATTATCATGATCTGTTGTCTTCGTGGACCACCTGCTTTGACTTGGCTTTGATCTTCTCGATGACTATAAGAGATGTAGCTCTTTTATCCCATCCGTCCGTCCACTCATCCTACGTTCACTGTCATGGTGTCTACCTGGTCCAGCCACCCCACCGTCTCGCGATTCCTATCACCTGCGGGATGCGTTACTAGCAGCACGAACCTTGTTCTCGATGGACCACGATGTCGTACCGCTAGCCCAAACGTTTCCATCGGATACTGGGCCGACTGGTCGATCCGCGAACGACGATCCCCCGATGCCACGTCCATGCCGCTTTGCTCCTTTCGATGAGCATCTTAACGAGCTAGCCTCTACACCGAGCTGGCAAAAAGACCTCGACGATTATTTTACGAGCATCTTCCTGAAACCCGTCTTGTCAGAATGCCCGCTCGGCGACATAGCAGTACAAGCGTTTCAGATCCTGGAAAGGTCAACAAAAGCAAAGATTCGTGGTCTCGCTCTAGCCACATGTATGCAGTGGATGCATATGCAGTTTCGTTGCAGGGACGCGAACGTATGTGCCCCGGAGAGCGTCACTCTTATTTCAAGGATCACCGACCGTCTGGAATGGATCTCGGTTCACGCCCAAAACGACTTCCTGGATGAACTGAATTACCTTTGTATTGAGAAGCTGAAACTCACCTGGCACTGGGTACGACCTTGATGGATTCTTTTGATCCTTGGCTCATACTTGATAGTACGTCGTCGTCGTGATTCACGGAACGTTGCCTATACCTCGCGAAAACTTGTTTACGCGAGTGATGGCCGGCCATTTGTGCTGCGGCGGCCAGCTTCAATACGCTGCCGCCCTTCGTGGATCAGAATACATTGCCATGATGTCACCCTGGCCAGATGCGGTGGCTGTCATATATGCCCTCTTGCACAAATTCGGACCAAAATTTGCTCTGGAGCAAGCTGGGCGGCACTTTATCCAGCGCCTTCTCGCTGACCTTGCCCCGCTTACTGTGGGACGGGTTCGTGTCAATTCCCTCAATGAGTTGGTATGTATCATCCCTATCATTATCTCGTAGTTACACTGACTGGACGACTAAGGTCCCTGCAATCAAAATACTTGAAGCAAAGTGGCATAATGGAACTGACATTCAGGAACCCGCATCACGCTATACCATACCTATCCAAAGGGGAACGTCCAGTGCCATGTTGATCACTCAGAGATGTGAATACTTCTATAGTACATACATATAGCCTTTAATAGAACGCGCATTCTATCCTGCGTCAAGGATTTATGGCCCATGAGAGTAAAGTGTTATGATACACCTGAAAAGTGAGTCTAATTTATGAATTGCGATCGGTGACTTGCTTCTTGCCGTCGGATAGATGTGTATGGATGGATCAGTCAGGCAGTAATGCGAATCGAGGACTCGGATGGACACGGAATTAGGGTAAGTGATCGATATAATGTGACGTGATATCGAAAAAAGTCCACAAGAGCCCATGTGTAGTGATGCTCCGCACCGCGCTCACACCGAGACCTTGATAAATCCGTGCTATTCCAGCAAGGACTGGTTTGGGGTCTTTTGGGTCAGGACCTTGTGTTGCAAATGAGTAAAGCATGGAACATGGCAGAATTTCAACATACCCCGTACGAGCCGGCGGAGAGTCTCCCATACCCCTCTCGGCGGTGTACTGGATAAAGCACGTTGTTGAATCTTAGTCTTGACCCTGAAGAAGGATTGGTTACACTGGTCAACGGGGACAAGAAGGGACTCACACGTCAAGCGGGTAAATCAGTGCCCACGAACTGACACCAGCAAGTGATCCACATAGAAATGGGATAAGAGAAACGGGTATTGGTAACCAGGGAGGTGACGGGCCTTGCTCTCCCGAGCGTTGTCGGCCTAGGAGATGACGCATGGCATCATACTCAAAAAAGTATAGCGCTGTGCCCGCTGTGTCGCGCACTGCGCAGCGATATGAGACGTAAGGGCCAGTGCAACAAATACAAGTAGCGTCACGGACCAAAGTGTAATCGGAAACCAATGTAGAGGCCAAATAAGCCGTTCGTCTTAAATATGTCGCGAACGGCTTCCAGGGTTCCTGGTGGCTTCGCCAACTGGATCCCTTTGTTCGAAGCAATGCTATACTCGAGTTGCCTGCGGACCTGGTGGTCTGAATATCAGAATACTAAGGTCATATTGACGGTTATCCATTTTACTTTTACAAGCTCAAATGCTATTGACATCAAATTAAGCACAAGCAGTTGGGAGAGATGGTAGACGCACGTGCGCTTCCGAATGAGATTAAAGATCCGGCCAGTGCACCACTAAGACCGCCAGCGAGAGCTGCATCAAACATTCCATTCCCAGAGAAATAATTATGTTCGCGACAGTATTCTTTCGTGTCGCTGTATATGGTAAACGAAGCAGCACCTTGAGAATACTCAGTCAAAGGAGGGATTACCAGGTCGTGGAACCACTCACGAACAAATGATATCGTGACAAGAGGGATCCATAACCCGCGATAGAATCCTTTCACGCCCTCCTCTCGATACACCAGCCCTGCTAGCTTCGGAACAGAAACCCGTGTCTTGGTGGTCTGTAACCTCGACTTTAACGAATCCAACTGGAGCGACTGCGATCAGACTAGGCATGAATCTGGGATGGCAAAGCAAACAAACCGGATACCCTGCAAATGTGGATATGTAACTAGCAGAAAGTGCACATACTACGGATTTGTTTCCTATGTCATGGTTCCAGGATGAGCCCGCGAAAGCAGATTCTCTCAGCAAGCGTACGTTTCAGAACATCGTTCAATGCCGCGCAATCGAACCAAGGATTGTGTGGCGTTCTATGAGATATATGAGCGTCTATCCTTGGGCTTGGGTCTGGACAGACGCACCGAGTTCCACCCATGGAAGTGGACCAGCTGCAAAGCCCAGTCTTGTGCGCTTTGCGCGTCCACTACGAGGACTCGCCAAATGATTTGGTTCGCAGGGATTATGAGCTGTGAAATCTGGGAGGAAGAAGCGCACTAGCGAAAATAGGGTGCTCCGCTCACTGGCCCCAAGGCTAATAAAGCCGGGAACGGCACTGAAACCAACTTGCCAAATTTGGTTTGTGCCAATTACGCTCCTCACGAGTCGTATACGGTGTCGAACGAAGTGACTACTGGTACATCATACACATCAGAATCCACCTATCCTTTTCTTGTTCGGCTTCTTTCCAGCACCTGGTCGGCCACCGTAGGGACCGGGAAGCGTCTGTGTGCTCGCCATTGGCTGTTGTGAAAACGTATCGAACTCAGGGTCAAGCTGTTGTGAGTGTGCGTGTTGTACGGTCTGGCTCTGGACCGTAGTAAGTGCGTGCTCGACAGGGTGAACAACCGGAGGTTGTGTAGCTGCAGTAACAACAAGAGGCGGTCGCTGGAGTGGCCCCTGCCTTTTTTGTGCCACCGGTAGCGCATCAGGTAGTCTCCTATATTGCGGGACAGGTTGTTCATCTGTGTCCCCAAGGCCATACGGGTCACGGTATGTGTAATCTTTCGGATCCGTTCCCAACTGCCACTCGGCGAGCAAAAGTCGGACCCCCAGCGGGCTTGAAATACCTGGTTTCTGCTCGCAGTCTTTATCCTTGTCCGCATAGTGGTCGGCATCCAACTTGCGAACCGGGCGGAAGTACCCAAAGTTAACTTCAGGAGGCTCCTTACTGTATGTCATCTCCGACGGATCTGCCATAGTGTTTGATGTTACTTCACCCGTGACTGAAGAGTAGAGTGGCGCGTATTGTCCAGGCCCAGCATAATACACGCCATTCGACAGGGCCAAGTCAACAACCAGCTGCTCCCGGGCTTCCTTCTGGCGCTGCACAGAGGGATCGTGTTCTCCAACCCCGGACACCGGGTCTAATCCCTTCAGATGTTCATGTAAAGCACTGCAGTTGGCGGAATAGTAAACAAGACCGGGAATCGACGTGTCTTGGATGCTGTACTGCCACCGTGCAAGTCCAGCGAGCTTCTGGATGGCGGGATGTCTGTGCGTTAAAGCGTCAAAAGCTTGTTTTGAATCGATATTGCCGCCAGCAAGAAGGTTTGTATGCGACGTGTGCCCGTCTCTATCCTCAACGCGACATATAACGTCGAGCCTTCCAAAATTTCTAACGCATCAACATTGAGAAAGGGAAGAGAATAGGTGACTCACGTTGTCAGCATACCTTCAGAAACTTCCTCGGCGTCACGCCAAGCTTCGGACAACCAAATCAACGTGTCACTGAACACCTGATCCGTGCCCTCCTTATTGTCGTCTGTAATTTTGAATATATCTGCATTGACTATCAGAACATAAATTGTTATAAGGACAGCACGACGAGCCTTCATAAGCACCGCGAAGGTTCACTTCGGTATAATGTCTCCCTCCAGCTGGGCCAAAGTCAGTCTGTAACTCGTTGGCCCGCCTCTCCAATCTTTGTACTTCTCCATCCCATCGATGAGTATCATGACCCTCTTGCGCAGATCCTCGCAGATCTTCGTCAAGCCCGGCAACACGGATATCTTGTCGATGGATGCTCCCACGTTGACAGAGGCAAAAGAATGTCAGCCCCACACCCGAGGGTAACGCAACAAGTGCATGACCGTCGTACACTGTGAACATTAAATCATCGTGAGGCAAACAAGAGGGCATGGAACCGCAGTGCAAGAGGCCATCAGAACCTCTGCTAACATCATATAAGGTGACAGAACCATTTCTTCGTGACGTTAATAGTGAGAGCGGGGCTTGAGACACTGCTAAGCGCACCGTTCGCGAGGCAAGATAGAGACCTACCACCACTGAGGTCGGCAGTTAGCACTCTGAGCGTTCGATCAAAACTCCGGTAATGTTTGAAGCTCAACAGAGGTCGTCTGCGGAAACGATCATCAAGCCATATCACATTGGAAGTTGTGGCAACGCGACTGATGTAGTCGCGCACAGGGCTTTCAAAAGACGTTACAACAGCACTCGGGTGATCGAGAGAGAATACGTCTACAACCGAGCTCGCTGACTGCGACGTTGTAATGAGATGCCTTCCATCAACAAAGAGGCACGCGTACCCTCAAGTCAATATGCTTAACGGCCTTGCAAGACGCAAGAAAACACTCGTCATTCCGTTCGGTGATACCAAGTTGCCAAAAGTTATCGTTATTGTTGACTTCGTGGGCTCCAATCAACTGCCTAGCTCGAACAGGTTATTATGCATCGCAATAAAAATGATGATTGTGACATACATCGTCTTGCCTCCATGATATGTAGTGCACCTATATATCTTCCCACTTCGATTAACCACAACAATGTCAGGACCAGAAGCCAGGATCCTGGAATCCACAACTGGGGCACCACCAACCTCAGACCTCGTGATGTCGACTTCTCTCGTGACCTTCGAGTATTCCAGGCGAAGGAGAGAAGATGAAGTATGTGTGCGAATCAGTAAGACGCTAGATGGCGCGGAAATCCGTTCAGATGGTCCAACAGCAGACGAGATCTGTAAAATCGGCGTCTCAAACACAAAAGACGGTGAACCGGTAGGTTTGAAGATCATATTTCCCGACCTATCCGAACTAAAATGGGAGATGTCTGAGGACATGAGTATATGTTCCGATAAATGATGTGATTCTTCTCACTAAGCTCCCTGCCAAGTTCACCCATTGGAAACAAGACGGCGGACTCGTTTTCGCTATGATACGAAGGTATAATCTCCAACAGATTTCCGAGATAAGGGTTGAAAGCTTTCAGGCGATGTGTCTCCTTTGCATCTGATTCTAGTGTATTCCCTAACAGCTCAGCGGGGAACTCAGCGTCAGGAAAATACGTGCGAAGATATCGTAACTAAATCACAACAATATCAGTCGGTCATCATAAGAGAGAAACCGAACCCTCACTCCTTTCTCAGTGCGCCTGCGAGCAGAAGGTTCGAACATGACATCCTGAGGAGAACGTGTCATGGGGAAAACTTTTGTTGGCCTGCCCACGGGTAGCCATCTCGTATCTAGAACAAGAATCAGCGCTCAGCAGGACACAAGACACACGAGGTCCACAGACCATGGAGTGTATCAACAACACTGCTCCATTGCACTCTCCCGTCTTTAGAGACTAGAGTAGCCCTGCCAATCGACCCATGCTCCAAGTGAGGCCATTGCCAAAAGCTTGACTCCAGACGGTCTGCTTTCTGTTTGCCCTGGTATTTTGCCTTCTCTGTCGTCTGTGTTGTCTCCTTTCTTTCATGTCCGGGCCAATGTTCCATTCCATCTGAGCGTTCGGGGAGACTGCGAGACGCAATAGATACGCTGGTTGGGTGGCAAGCCGTTTTAGCATACTCAAAAAGGAAACATCGAACTGGTGGAGGTCCATCCTCAGCTTGTCAAACCTAACGATGCTGAGGCCCTGGACGCTCCTGGAAAATACTCATCAAATCCTACGGCGATGCAGGCAACTTCACAATACGGCTGCCATACTCGCACAGGCTGCACAGGTCGACGCGTCCAGCCCTATGACCACTCCCGTATGGTCAGCGGACTCGATTCGTACGGGACTTATAGCGAGGAAGCGGGGGATGACTGCCATGTGGGACAACAACGGTGTACGTGTTCCCGTAACTATCCTCCAGGTGTGTGTCGAGGCTCCTCCTGGGCTTGTCACTAAGTGAGCCGCAGCTCGAGAATTGCCAAGTAACGGCCAATATCGTATACAAGCGACCAGACCAGACCGAGTACCATGCCCTTCAATTAGGGGCATCTGACCGTCCGAGTAGAACGACGACTCACCAAATGAAAGGCCACTTTCGTAAAGCCAAGGTGCCTCCAAAGTACATCGTAAAAGAGTTCCCGGTGACGCCAGACGCACATGTTCCCGTCGGTAGGTCCACAGGTTCCAGCTCAATACAGTAGCTTAGCCTGAACAAGGTACCACGCTGTCGGCCATTCACTTCGTACCTGGACAATACGTGGATGTCATAGCGAACTCGTGCGGCCCAATTTTGTTATATTGCCAGCAGTTTCGCTAACACGGGTTTAATAGTATCGGTAAAGGTTTTCAGGGCACTATGAAACGCTGGAACTTTAAAGGATTGCGAGCCAGCCATGGTGTGTCTATATCACATCGGTCGGCTGGAGCCACTGGCGCCCATCAGGTTTGTGATGTCCCTAACTCATCACCAACTAAGCCATGGCTCAATGTGTTATCAAGGATCCTGGTCGCGTCTGGCCTGGTAAAAAGATGGCAGGTCGGCTTGGGGGTGAACGCACCACGGTTCAAAATCTCACAGTAATGCGAGTGGACAGCCAGCTTGACTTGATCTTCCTCAAGGGAGCCATTCCCGGAATGGACGATGCTCAAGTCCTGATTCGCGATGCCAAGAAGAAACTGGTTAGTGTGGCGAAAGCTCGTCAGGCCGGCGGAGAGTACGAAAGGGTGCTACCAAAAGGCGTGGAAGATCTTCCGTTCCCGGCTGGCACCAGGGAGATGGCAAAGCATCTTCCGGCTGTTGTTGAGGCCCCGTCTAAACGCGTTATCAGTCCTTTCGTTCCTAGGGAGTAGACAATGTGCATTATTGCAGCCAGATGGTAGTAGTGAGTCCATGCTGAATCCAATGCAAAGGTCGTGTGCACGTAAGTTTTTGTTACTACTGAGTCGAATACGAGTGTAGGAAACTCTCGCACTTCCGCAAGAGTTATAATATCACTCGAGCGGGCACAGATCTCGCCCGGGTTACTTTCTGTTGGGGAAACAAGGTCTCTCTACGGTTTGAAACCTCGGATCGCGTCCTTCCAAGTTGCTCCTGTCTTGTGCACTCATCCACACGTTGGGTTGTCCCCTCACGTCCTTGACACCTTAACCCCAGCAAGGCTCTACCCAAATACCCTCGTTGAAGATCACTATAATTTGTGCATTCTCAAGTTCCAAGCGATGGAACCCAGTAGCGTGCAAGCCATCCCCAAAATTTCAGAAGTTCACAGAAGAAGTAGTCCCAAGGTATCTGCAATGCTCTTCGGGTCTCCAACACTAGCCCCCGGGCAGTGGCACACAGGTTAGTCCGTTCATATGAGAACTTACCGTGACAACATGGGACGTCCCCTAGAAGTCGCTCGGAGGATTTGCAACTCTATACAAGTCATTATAGACATCTCGCTAGCACACGAAAATTTTTGACTAAGGTTTTGCTCGTCTTTCCATGTATTTTTTGGTCTCATTCTGTAGAAACTCACGAGCCGTTCACTTCACACTCGAATGTTTGCAACTCCTGGTAGTAGGTCTCCGGTCTAGGACCTTCAGAATGCTGTTCTACCCGCTCCAAGTACCCTAGCCTACATGGGGGCAATACGAGTCCTGCTTGATTGACGCCTGATAACGGTATCAGGACGAGGAAGCGGTCGTCAGTAAATCATGCGCTCTTGGAAAATGAGAATTGACGCTCTGCCCTTTGTGATAGCTTCGGCGAAGGTTGACTGGTGCCCGTCTGCTCACACTCTGTGCGGATGCATTTATTCTACGGTCTTGGGGGCGGGGAAATCTGGCAGTGCGTTGGAAGCTCATTTGGGCAAGTATTAGAGAGTTTCCCAATACACTCTTGTCCAGCAGCGAGTATTCGTAACAAGCTCCCCACGTCACACGATCAAATGAACGAGATGCCATAGTGGTATAGTCGCCGCCGAACTATTATCTCTGTGGATGACGATTCTCGACACCGAGTCATTGACTGCGACTTGACACTCGACAAGCCCATTCGTTGATGTCATCTATTAAAAACCTGGCCATCTGCGTTGGGAGATGCGCCAGGGATGGTGAGTTTCAAGATCGGGTCAGTGTTGACTACTGAAAAGACGTGCAATCGATCATTGATGGGGATGACGGCAAGATGTAAGGACGTAATTCGAGATTATTTGTGTGTCACACGAAAAACGGTCAGGATGAGAGGAGCTTTGCATCAATAGCTTCCTTTGTTAGACTCTCCGCTCCATCGTGAACATCAATAACCTTGGATATGTCCGCCTGGAAGAAAACCTCGGTCGTCATTGGATGAGATCAGCGTCCGAATACCGTACGCACGACAATCTGGAAATCGAGAAATGCACTCGCGTGCAGAGTCATGAGCGTTGTTTCGGATGAAGAAGGTGCCCAGTTGATGAGAACCAATGGGAACGAAATTCTTCCATCCCTGTGCCTGAGCTCGTAGGAAAGCACGACGTATCTTGGTGAACTCTCGGGAAGCTCTGGCAAAGAAGTCTGTTAGTCAGCTGGATAAACGATCGACCTGTCCAAACCACCGTCTGCAAGGTCCGTAATAGAGATATCTTCAAACTGGTCTGTCTCTTCCATGACGAGTGCTTTCTTGTTGATCTTGATGATGAGCGCGGCACTCCCTTGGCTCCGCCTCGCGAAACGAAATTTGCGGAGGGAATCCTTGAGGGTTTGGGGTATATCAACCGTGTGCGACTTGGAGTCCTGTATTCAGTGAATTTCAATGTGCATTGCGTATCGAGCTCACCATCGTGACCGACAAGCTCAGTATGAGTAGGTGTAGATGACTGTCCTTGTTAATTCTGATTACGCATCTCAAGTCACCGTTACGTCAGACTATTTGACTAAGGTAATGCCAACTGCACACCACCTCGTGCACATGGCCAAACGCTTCCTGCTTACTATTCGACTTTAGTCGTCGTAGCCGTCGGACGTGGTCGAGCCGGTCAATGTCCAACATGAACTCAGAGTATTCAACGCCTATCAAAGCCTGGATTGGCGAGTGGACTCGTTCAGGTGCGATTAATAGAACCCCGACTACCACAATCTGTCAGCGTATCGTTGCTGTTCTTTGCAAGTTGCAGTGTGCATCCACTTTGGGTTAAAGCGGCTTTGTATGTTGATAAGGCCATGCACCGCGCAGCAGGTTTCACCCTCCTTCCGCTGCTAACCATGGCTCCCGGGCTCGCAGAGGATCCCCCCCACCTAAATGACCCCGGGGATCCTTCTTATCTAAGTCACGAACAGTCTACTCTCCTCGCTTCGGAACAAATCGATCTTTCTCTCACCGAGGAGGAAGACGAGGAGCACGCTCGTCAAGTCTCGTCATGGAAGACTCTTCCCTGGTGGAAAAGACCCTCTCCTTATTGGTCAGTGTCAATCATGGCGTGCATTTCTCGCTTGACACTTTCTTTTACAGGCTCATCTTTGGCATACCCCTTAGTTCTACTGGATACGCTGCCCTGCAAGCCCCAAGGGTAGCCTTGTACACCGCTCTCGTGTGCCGTGTTCACATGCCAGAGTTTACCATGAACGAACCTTCTCTACGTCCTGCATTCCCAGTGGCAGCCAACGCCGCTGGTGTACCAATTCTGGGCTTCTCTGATGGCAATGAGGCCGTAGTTGAGAGCACAACCTTCACTCTCCTCCTAGATTCTGCGTATGCCGATTCATCAAGCTATTCTCAAATTGGACCTGCTCCTGACCCGAAATGTGCCTCGGACCCGGATGTACAAGCAACTGTCGCAAGCCTTAACGCAGGTTTGAGTCAGATATGACCTCCTTTCCGTTTGGCTGAACATGCCCTCAGTCCTCGTCACCACCATGGGCATACTTAGTTGTCTCACAACCGCTTGGTGGGGATCCGTAAGTGCATGCGAATTGTCGGTGGCATACTCGACTCACGGTGTCTACCCAGCTGTCCGATCGGTATGGACGGCGGACTGTCATCTTTGTCTCTGCACTCGGTCTCCTTGTGGACGATCTCTCTCATGTTATCACTGGATTATTTGTCGATGTTTTGCCTGGTGGATATTGGTTCCCTTTGGTTGGCTACGTCTTTAACGGCCTGTGTGGAAGTGGGTACTTTTCACGATAGCTCCTGTCTGAGTGTATAAACTTTCATCTTATGCGCAGGCATGGCAACCGGACTGGCAATGAATCATGCGTATCTAACAGATATAACTGATCCATCTACAAGGTCAGTCCTGCTTGTCGATAGCACGTCTTGTCTTTCGAAACGGCTGATTTGCAGGTCGCAATATTTCTCACTTGCACTTGGTTTTGCGTTCGCAGGTGTAGCTGTCGGGCCTGTCCTCGGTGGTCTCCTCATCCACTGGACGGGGACCGTACTGTCTGCCTTCTATCTCGCCTCCATTTTACATGGCGCACACATTATTTTCATTCTATTTCTCCTTCCAGAATCACTTACCCGAGCGAGAGCCCGAGGTGCACGTGTACGACGGAGGCAAGAATTGCCGAACCAAGCATCCGGTGGTCATGCTTTCGGCATCTTAAAGACCATCACTGGTTTCCTTAGCCCACTTGTAGTCTTACTACCTGAACAATCTCTAGATGCAAGCCCACTCAAGCGGAAAAAGGGCGATTGGAGCTTGTTCTACACTGCCCTTGCTTACGGACTCTATACAAGCGCATTGGCGAGTGCTACTACGACATCCTTTTGACGCCAGAGTATTCCTCACCGCTAATGCAGGGCTCCTTCTCTTACAAATACCAATATGCTGCGGCGCAATTCAACTGGACCCCAGAGATTGTGGGTGTTTGGAAAGTGATTGCATTTGCTCATTTGCTGACAATTTAAATTAGACAAGCTACTACGTCGGATTTATTGGCGCTACCCGTGCCTTCGTTCTGATGGTCATTCTACCCCGTAAGAATCGTGTTCTCACATTGGAAAATTCTACTCGAGCACCATACAGTTATCATCAAATTCAAGAAACCTGTCCCGGTCCAACTCCCCCGCGCACCTGATGAACCCGCTCTAGGCACTGCTGGTCAATCCCCAACCTGGGGTGTAAGTCTACTCTCAAACTCGGCTGAAACCGAAGCCTCAGAACGGCACTTGTCTGTTTCACGTTCTCCTGCCTTTGATCTCGCACTAGCGCGCACCTCTGCGGGATTGGAATTCTCATCCTACGTGGGTATGGCTACCGCGGGTACAGGGGCAGTCTTCACGTTGGCGAGTACAGTCAGTTCGCTCGGTGCGGGGTTTGTCCCGGCCGCACATGCCATCGCGCTAAGTATCTACACGAACCGTGGTTCTTCAAGCCAGGGGGAGGTCGGCAAACTTTTTGGCGCATTTAGCGTCATGGAGGCTCTTGGGTATGTGCACTTTTACAGATGGCCTTCGTGCTGTCACGTGGTCTGTGGCTGACCACATTATTCTCACGCATGTGGTGGTGCGGCGTTTGTTTCATTGGCTTATGACAGGGCTCAGATCATTAGCCCGGCATTATATGGGCTTGTCTACTACAACATGGTCGCCATTTTCCCGCAGGCTATCATAGTCGTGTCGATGTGCATATCGTCGCTTACACTCATTTTACTTTTGTTCGTGCGGATTTCCTCCAGACCATCCCGCGTTATACCCGGACACGGGAGCGGGGAAAGAAGTCAATGCGCAGAGACTTTTGAGGTTGTGGGTGCACTAGAGGACCACGATGGGGAAGGACGATAAGGGTGATACGGCGGGGGAGATCCGGTCAGTCATTGCGATATTGGAAGACTTTTTCTTGTCTGGAGGGGAGGTGTTACTCAGAGCTCCAATGACTAGTTGGTAAGACGTCCCGTGATTATGTATACATACAGAACTTGGCATCTTGCACATTCATCAGCGCTTGGTATATGACTGCACACAGGAAAATAGGTACAACAAGTAGCAGTCGGCCTCAAATGCGGATCCGACCAGGCATTCGCTCACACGCTCACACGAGCAGAAAGACATCGGATAACCTTCAATTGGCACACATGAAACCAACCTTAGAGGTTTCACGCAGTATCCGCGGTCGTCGGAGCACCATTTCTATCTGATAGTCCCCACCACCATCTCCCAAGCCACTTCCAACTTATATAGGCACAGCAAAAATTGAACACTCCCACGACGGCAGAACCTGCACCGACAACGATGAGCAGCCACCACGTGTAGCCGACGATGCGGTCCAACATGCGGCCAGTATATCTCTTGACAGTTGCGAAAGGATCGGGTGTTGGGGTATATGTAAGGGGCAGGCAAAGGCGGGGAGGCATTAACAGTGGTTCTGCCTCCGCAGATGTTGATGGCGAATCGGCGGGGGAGGAGCGGGGTATCGGAATTAGAAGGAGGGATACCACGGGTTTCTGCCAACCAAGCAACAGACGCAGGATGAGCAGGACATACCGTAGGCCACTGACGTGACAAGGAACTTACATGATCCGAGGTGACATACGAAGGAATAGATGTATACAAAACGTTGACAATGTCCGACTTATCCGGCGCGCTGGGAGAGTCTGTGTACGTTGTGTACATGATTCTGTCTGTCCATGACGGCGCCCGTCTCGTACTGAACATGGAATATGACCTCAGTACGGGGGAGTGACAACATCCCAGGAAGAAAAAAATCACGTACTTGTATTTGTCAACTTCACCGAGCGCGTATTTGTACGTGCATTTGAACGTCCAGAAGGAACCTTCTCGTAAACCAACGAACACACGTCCTTTGCGACGCTCGTTAATTAATTGGTCGTATTCCTTTAGAGCTTCTCGCATTTTCTCGTCGGTAAGCATGGACAATACCTCTTCTCTGTGGGATGTCGCCCGAGGTGGGCGTGAAGGTGGTAGCACCACACGGAAATTGAGATCGCCGAGGAAGAAGAGGTGAGAAGTAGTATACATGGTGGTGAGAGGTTCATCAGGGAATGAAGGTGGCGCCGGGAAGAGAAGTGTCCGGACGATGTGGTGGTAGTCTGCTATCCTATGCTTAAGGTGTCTCTGATGGGCTGTGAGATGGGCACAGACGAAACTACCAAGAGCCGAGTGAACTCAAGAAATAGAATGGATGAACATACTAACGTGAAGACCTCGCCGACTTTAGAGCCACGATCAACGACGCGAAATCTTATGCCTACGGCACCCTTGTTACCCATATACGCGGGTCCGGTACCAGTCCACTGTGTTTGTACATCGCACACACGGCGGGCAACTGCGTCATCTTTGGCATACACGAGCAATGCGACACCGACATTAACAACTTTTGCGACCAGGGAATAGGACTCCTTGTTGGGGGCATGCGATTCTATCTGCGTTCGTATATGCGCATCCCTCTCATCTATGACTGGCTTTGAGCGTCCAGCCACTGTGTTTGTCGGAAAGTGTTTGTAAGATACACTCTGACTTGAACGCGAAGCGATGAACGTACGTCCAAGGTGGAGTGGAAGTAGTTCTTGGAACCCAATAGCGACGATGTCTGGCGCTCTCTGCTCCTTGGAAAGGAAAGAGGAAACCTGGAACGTGGGAGCCAGCCAGTCCACAAGATCCTGAGGCAGTCCTGCGCCAGCTTGGAGGTTGGTATTGTAAGACCCAATTTGTATGAGGAGTTGTTCATTCACGTCAGCCATTGGAGGGATATGCAGCCAAGTTGAAGAGCTTGGATGCAAGTTGACACACCCGTTGCACGTGCAGACCGGCAAAGACTGTAGTGAAGTAAATCAAGCAGCGAGACGACGAAGTTTCGCAATCATATGAAGTGGCTTGGTTCGTGGAAGCAACGCGAGGGGACAAGTGGTCCTCCCACTCAGGTATGTACATAACAGAATCCATGAACACTGTTTAGACTCGGAGACTCGGGTGAATAATCGTCTGCTAGCAGATTCATCGACGTGTGTGTACAGTCATCGCCAATTGCAGTCCTCTCAACTCTTGTCCCATGAGAGCAGCACTTTGTACGACCAGGCGCTGACCTTTTGCAGAATTGGGACTGCCATATGATCCTTGCTACCAACTCGCAGCCACTGGCTCCTTTGACATGCGCAGTGCTTGGATCTGTATGGCCCCCACCAGAGCCTTAGTTGGACGGCGGCATACAAGAGTGACCTAGAGGATGATATGAACTCTTACTGCAAGCGAATACCCAAAGGTAAGCCCACTGCCAAACTGGACGCAGAGGAGGTACGTGGGCTGACCAAACGAGGTGAAATAGCGCACGGTTTCATATCTCGGACGCGCTTGTGGTCAAAATCCAAGCCCACAAAACAGCGAAGAACCTGTTTGACGCACTGGTCATGAGGACGCACATTTCGCCAGCGCATTCCACCTGGATCGACGACTCCTCGACTCTGCTGGACGGTATCGCTGACACAAGCAACCATGTCGCAAGCATGCGCACCATCAAGTCACACTTAGCTAGTATGCAGTTCCCAGTCGACACTAAGATGCTCGCACTCACCCTGGGTCCTTTGTGATTCCGCATTCCGGCACCCTGACATGTGAAACAACTGATACTACACTAATTTCGTGGTGTCGTCTATGTTGGCTCCGATAAACATCTACAGGAGAGGCCCTATCTAGCATGGTGGACTTCTCTTCTAAAATTCAAAATTAATGTGCCGTTACATTCGCGCTACTGGCAGTTGCATGTGTCATTTGGTTGTCAGTTTCTTTATTTGTGTCCTGCGTCCTTATTGACTTTACTCCAGTCAACCATGGTTACATAGAATCTGCGAGAAGCCAGATTCACTTGCAGGCTATTGAGATACATCAATCTCTGGTTCTGGCAGCGTTAGGTACTCGGACGGCCTGCACTAGCCGATCTCGGGGCCATGGAATATCAGAGTAACTTGTGAGACAGCTTGCTCTGAAAAGGGAGAATTGAACCAAGTGCGTGCTGGCCATCGACTTGCTACGATGCAAATATCCTACAATCACCTATCTGTGTTAAGGCTCTGTCAAGTTATTCACGACCTTGGTTGTATGAAATACCAATCCTTGGTTCCCTGGTCATAATGACCTAGTACTCCGCGCCGATCCATTTAAATTCGCCCACCGCCATTGGCCAAGGCCCCGTCCTGACTATATCCACACGCCTATACTCTTGTATACACTCAATCTTTGTACGACTGACTCAGCTCATGTTCCTTGAATTAGTAGGTACATCAACTATCTCGGAACAGGTATCTCCCATCTTACTTCGTGGTTGGGTTGATGATTCATCTCCCTGTGGCACTGATTCCTGAAATGCAGCGTGAATCCCTTGGGGATGATCCCAGCGTAATATGAAAATCGTGGTATCCAGCTCTTGTTCAGAGCACATTGCGTCTTACATCCTACCGGGCAAAACCAGTTAGCAAGTTGGTAGCCCTTGACGGTGGCGCTCAGGTCACTATGTTCATTCCGTTCAAAGTGTACTAGTGGACACTGCGCGTCTCTTCCTGCATGGTGAATTACCAACCAAGGTATCAATTACGACCTCTGTTTACACTCAATGCTGGAACATTTGCGACTAGTAGAAGCACTTTGTTACAGTTGGGAGGTCACTGATTGCATCTGACACCTGGAGAGTAATGCTCAGCCTTCCATCTTGTGTGGCTAGTCATGCATGGCAGGTTCTCATCCCTTCATGTTGTACACTAGGTAGGTTCAATGGCACAGCACGAATTCCTTTGAATTTCATCTACACAAGCTCGAGGCTCGCTAATGGGTAGTTTAGCGGGTACACCCAAAAGTGGGTCGTTGCTGTTCGGATGGGCGTATTTGCTACCACCATACCATAGCTCCTGGTGCTAGTAGTCTCTTCGTTCTCCTAAAGTTCTTTTTCGTCGCTTCTGACCCCATGAATAGAGTGTTATATACCGGCTGCTTAGGTGCTGGACCATACATGAAACACACAGACTATCAAGTCACCATAGACGCAACGACCCGGAGTCGGGTCAGTGTGCGCTCACTCTGCGCATCGGTAACTGAAATAGGCAGGTCCAACCATTCTTTTGACCCTAATTTTTCAGGGTCGCTTGGCCAAGTGATCACATAGCTATCTGCACGACCGACACGGGTAAATGCTTGTGGATTGCAACCACAAGTATTGGGCGCTTAAAAAGATAGCCGTTCTGCTTTAAACGTTTCAGGTGGCGATACCGAGACGTGTATGCATCTCATAGCGACGCCATGTTGTCGCACATGAGCGAACTCGATTCTTGCGGGGGTTGTTACTGAAACTGATATTTCTTTCCACATGGGATGTTAGCATCATTTCCCGGAACACCTCGCGTTGGTATCAAGATTCTTAAGCCGAGCTTTCCCAATGGCCATACCACAGTGCCCCCGGTGTCCCAAACCCAAGGTCTCCACTCACGAACGATCAAGCCTCTTGCGTGCTTCCCGACGGCTTTGTCACAACGATGAACAAGCCCCCCAATAAAAAAGCCTCTGAACAGGATGAGAAGTCATACTCTGCAGAAGCAGATGTCGAGATAGCATCGAATCCGTCCACTGATGACACGTCGGGTGTCGTCTTGCACAGCGAACGTGAAATTGCAACACATGTGATCTCTGTTGATGATGATCCTTCTCTCAATCCATGGACGTTCCGTGCCTTCTTCCTCGGGCTTGGTATCTCTGCATTTGGTGGCTCCTTGGGTGTGTTCATCTTCCTTCTATTCTTTACTTTCACCCCCTCATGCAAACAGCCGAGATCTATTATTTTAAACCAGTAAGCTCTATCACAATCTCCACACCCGTTTCACTCGTAACATGTAGTCATGGCCAGCAAACCATCTCCGTATCCTTGATGTTCCTTGGCGTTGTGTCCTACGTTCTCGGATTTGCAATGGAGATATTCATCCCTCGTCGCGGCATATTCCGTTACTTGAATCCTGTAAGGATCAATCACCCTCTTCTCCCCTCTGCCTCACTGGCCTCCAGCACCCTTTCAACAAAAAGGAGAATGCTTTCATTATCATCATGGCTAGCGCGGCAGCAAACTCGGCCCTTGCGACAGATGTCCTTGCGGTCCAACGCCTGTACTACAACATTACCCCGAATCCTGTGACATCCATCCTCTTACTATTTTCCAGTCAGCTGCTAGGTTATGGTATTGGTGGTGTACTGAGATGTGAGTTTGTATTGGGCATTGAGACAGACGTCGTCTTACATGCTGCAACGAATAAGCCACTCTATTGTATCCCTCAAAGATGCTTTACCCTGGAGTGCTCCCACTTATATCTATGTTCGATGTATTCTTCCGTGACGGTGCGAATACTCGCCGTAGGCTCAAGATATTCTACCTCATCTTCGGATCGTATGTTGTACTGTCGCAGTCGTTTGATCAGTATCTCACCTAGAAACTCGCAGGATCTTTATTTGGGAACTCTTCCCGCAATGGATATTCCCACTCCTCACTGGCTTGTCGATCATCTGTCTTGCTGCTCCGAACAGTGCAATGGTCTCCCGGGTGTTTGGTGGGAGCAATGGCAATGAAGGCCTCGGTCTTCTATCCATTTGCTTTGACTGGCAGGTTGGTTTTCACGCAGGATCGATGTCATGGTATCCACTGATTTCTCAATCTATAGTACATTTCCGGTGGACCCAACCCGGTAGTAATTCCATTGAAGGCCCAGGTAGGCTTTAAGACAGGCTGTGACTAATTGCTATGGCTAATGGAAATCAGCTCTCAGCCTTCATAGCGTATATTTTATGCATGTGCGTGTGGAGTGAATAACACAGACGATATCTGATGTGCCCCTATTAGGGTCATTTTCGTTGCCGTCTATTA
>JBBPKN010000245.1:0-53254 GCA_038089275.1 Pulveroboletus cf. rosaemariae | reverse complement strand
GTTCTGGTCGACGCGGTCCGCGATACATCGCTTTTCGATGTCCCTCTTCCAGTCGTTTTTGACGAAGTTTTCGTTGGTCTGTATCGCCTCGGTATGAAATCATTTGGGCCTATCCTTGGCGTCTATCCGGACATTGCCGTTTATGCAAAAACTCTTACTGGCGGTCTCCTTCCCTTGTCCGTAACGCTCGCCTCCGACCGCATTTTTCAGGCTTTCAATAGTCAATCCAAGGTGGATGCGCTCCTACACGGCCACAGCTACACGGCGCATGCAGTAGGCTGTCAAGTTGCAAACACGACCCTTGACCTCATCGAGAGACTCTCCCAACAAGACGCGTGGCGTTTAGCGCAAGGAAAATGGGTCCGTGATGAGAGGTCAGGAGCGGTCGTGGTCTGGAGCTTCTGGGACCCAGGCTTTGTCCGTTCCCTCTCAAGTCTGGATCTCGTGGACGAGGCAATGACATTGGGAACTGTCCTCGTGATCAAGTTCAAAGACAATAGCGCTGGTAAGGGGTCCCTCCACATAATGGTGTGAACGCCTACCGAAACCAGGTTGTTAGGTTATGCATCTCACACCGCTCAAAGCCTACTTCGATCCATAGATGGTCCCGCCAGCGATGATAACGTCCTCAGTTCAGCCCCAGGTGGGACACCATTTGGGATACATTACAGGACGCTAGGCAACGTTGCATATTTCATGACCAGCCTCAATACGCCACAGCAAACGATCCAGGAAGTAGAAAACAAGCTTTGGAAAACGCTGTCGGCAACGCACGTCGATTAAAAAATTACTACTCTAATTTGCCTTTTCACCAGCCCCACATGAATTTCTGATATGCCTCCGCAGGGAATCCTCTCGAGCAAGGGAAGTCCCACAAGCCTTGCACGTTGCTGTGACGTGCAGATGTACCGTAAGAATATGTCTAGCGATACATCCCAGCTTGAGCTTCTTGGTACATCCGGCCCACAAACACTTTTGTGTCGACTTTCCATCCGCCAGATGAAGGTTGTGCGCCCCACTAAGGTGTTGTGATATCGAATGCTTCAGGTTTTTGCTAAACGGAAAGTATTGGTTACACGGCGATCCGTCGACAAGCCATTCACACTTGTGAGTGAAAGTGCTAGTCTGGCAGGAACTATATCACTTCATTTGGTTGTGTGATGAAAAGGTGACCTACAGTTTCGTAGAGGTTTGGCGAAGCGTAATGTATATGAAACCCAGGTCTGAGTGGGCCTAAGTCACCCTGGGGTGCATGTTCCGAAACAGCAAACTCGTGCATGAGAGGTCCGCAAAGATTGGAGTTTCCCGCCAAGAGATCCGGGGTTTTTGTCAGTGCCCACAGATCATGGACATTGGCTGGACCTAGATGCATGTCTGGGATACCAAAGGAGGGGGTGATATCCTCCCCGGTCGAGTCTAGCTTGGGATCTGATATCAAGAGTGGACGTTGTCGTCCAACAACTTGATGAGTCTGTATGTGCCGTGGTCCTGTATAACTCGGTGAGATGATGAATTTGCCTCCCAGGTTGAGCTACTACTTTGTTGCGTGTCCCAATCTCGATGAATTGACAGGGAGTCGTTGAGATCACAAACGTCTACGTCGATATCACGGATACCAAGTGCGTCTGTCTGGTAAGATCTAGATTGTTTCAACTCTCTTCCGTGTTCGTGCATGACATGGAGGATCTCACCTGGAATGATCTGTGAATGGTATGCCAAGGGCTAGATACTCGGGTACGAAATTGCCTGTGGTATCTGGCCACAACAGGTATGGGCTAGTTCTGGCTGACGATGTCATGTAAAACGGATCTTCTGAGCCCATAAGGCTGACATCCGAAATGTACGCGCTTCCGCAGGTAGAACAACACATGAGCAGAGGCTAATATGGGTGAAACAGGTAAGTTGTGACCACAGGACATGGCGGGTGCAGGGCTTTATACCTTGCACGTTCCATAAATGTTTCTCTTCCTAGAACAAGCAACGTTCCGGGATCCATTTAAAGCCGTGGGGCTCTGAGCGCAGATGAGCGCTTGATAGGGAGTATTAAAGAAGAGTTGAAGTCCTGTCGAGTTACCAACTTCGTTGACGAATACAGCGAGATGTTTTTGAGGCTGGAACGACGACTTGTTAAAAGACAAACGACGACACGACGAAACGCACCTCATGCGACCTGGTTTTTTGTGCGCTTCTTGACGCGACCTTGGGAGATTGCATGTAGCGCTTTCATTTAGAGCGAGGTGCGGTCGGATCATCCAAGTCATTAGTTCTGTACAGCAAGCCAAACGTTATATCAATCATTGTTGGCACGGTCCCCATCATATACACATGATGCCAGCATGACACTCCCGAAATTGAAGTCGATATGGTAACGCCAGCCAATCACGTCAGCCATACAGCTTGCCAGCGAGCGTCAACGTCGGTCAATTCCTTAATATACATCAATCCTACATGCCATACACCGATTTACGACCGTAAAAGTTTCGACGTAAGACGTCTCGGAAGTCGGGTTATTTCTGTCATACATTCTCATGCCTCAAGAGCGATATAGATTGGATCACACGGTACACACGTCTCTGGAGGTGTGTCAAATGATCTTTTGGAAGGGAATGACAAAAGATCCACTCACACGCAAACAGTTGGTCAGTGTTTTTTGGCTATGTGGTTGTGTAAGGTGTGGGTGCGAGTGAACTGCTCGGGACACTTTGGGCATGGATACTTCAATTCGAGGTGTATCTCTTGCACGTGGCTCGTCAAGTTCTCTTTCTTCATTTCAGAGAGACAGTTGACCCAGTAGCACTTCACTGATGCCTTGTCTGGGCCAACAATCCCGTGACGAGTGCGCAGATGCTCGGGAAAGTCCTGCGGACGAGCAAGCTCACTACAGATGGCACCTTGGGGTGTCACCCAACCGCAAGTATGGTAGCGATGTTGAGCCTGGTTCGCGAACTGCGCCACTCGCAGGAGTTCTTGCTCGTCCTGCGGATATCGCGGTCAGCACCATCTTTCATCATTTCGAGCTGACGATGACCCTACCGCGTCCATAAAGTCATTGCTGAAACCTGATCTCTGAGACATAGTCACAGCTGTGGAGCGTAAGACGGCTATTATACGACGGTAGGAACTAGCTGTGTTCTACTATCGCTGACGACAGCTAATATATAAATCTCGCAGGCAGGCAGGCTTTATATACCCTTCTCTTATCAGCCGGCCAAGTCAATTGGAAATTGATCCTTATCTTATGGGAACTCGACTCACAGCAACTTGCTGTACGGCAGTTCCACTTAGCTCAAACCCGTTGACACAGGACATTACTATCGTCGGTCCAGAATCTCGTGCATTATCACCGTGGCCTTGGACTTGGAAGGAAAGGTTGGGGTTGAAGAGAGGGTCCATGTTGCTCATGTTGGTACGACAGGGGCGATGGGCACGATAGAAGAAAGCCTGTGGATCCAGCCACCAACTGTCTGGATTAGCAGCGACCTTGTCGTCATCGTGCCGTCGACATCTTCCATTCGGTCTGGTGACCTGCACACTTTAGCGGACTCCAACTGAGTAAGCCGACACTTACCACACCACGTGAGCTCTGTGGATCTGCTCGTCCGTTCGTGTGTGCGGATTCGCGATAATTTGCTCGTTCGCAGGTCTCTTCCTGGTACCTTTGAAGATGTTTTTGTTGGCCCGTATCACCTCGAGGTCAAATCATCCGAGCCCGTCTTTAGTGTCAAACTAGATCTCGCCATTCATGGTATTAGCATATTGTATATACATCGTCTTCACACTCTGTAATCATCACATTATCCGAAGGGAACAGCCCCAAGCAGATGTCGCACCAGACACCAAGGTGCCACAATGTCCTATGGCTTGACCAGCCTCACACGAATTTTTCATGTGCCTCCGCAGGGAATCCTGGCGAGCAAAAAAAGTTCCGCATGCCTTGCATACTGTCCTAATGCGCAAGTGTACCGTGAGAATGTGTCTGACAATACTTTCTTGCTTGAGTTCCTTTGTACACCCGGTCCACAGACACCGCTGCGTTGATTTCCCGTCCGCTAGATGGAGGTCGTGCACCTCACCAAGGTGTCGCGAAACGGAGTGCTTTATGCTATCGTCATGCGAAAAGTATTGATTACATGGTGATCCATCGACACGCCATTCACATCTGTGAGTGGAATCGCTAGACTGGCGAAAACAAAGTTATTTCGTTTGATTGCACACAAGAAGGGCCACCTACAACTTCGCAGGGACTTATAAAGGTGCTCTGTACATCAAGGCCAGGTTTGAAAGAGTCCAAGACATGCTGGAGGGTGTGTTCCGAAAGAGCAGACTCTTGAACGAGGGGGTGACAGGGACTGAAACTCGCCACAGAAAGTCCCGGACATTCTATACATGCCGACGCGTCATGGAAATTGATCGGGGCTGGAGCTGGATAGGGCATATCATGAAAGGGCATGATACCCTCCAACCACAAATCCGTTATCACGGGTGGACGTCGCTGTTCAACGAGCTGATGATCCTGCATATGCTGTATTCCTGCGTAACCCAGTGAGACGATGAATCTATCTCCTGGCATGAACTACCGCCTACCCTGTGCGGTCCACTCTCGGTGAAATAATGTGCAAGAGTCGTTGGGATTATGGACATCCGCACAGGTATCGCAGATGCTACGCGCATCTGTCTGGAAAGGTCTAAATCGGTTCAGCTCCTCCCGTTGTCCGTGTGTGACATAACAGAGTCTTACCCGGGGTAATCCGCGAATGGTACACCAAGGGCTAGATGCCCCGGTACGATATCGTGTGCGGTATCTGACCATAACACGTGCGAACTGGTCCATGCTGTGGACGACATATAAACTTGACCCCACGAACACACGAGTTCGATATCCAAATCGTACGTGTTTCTGGAGAGAGGACGATGCAGAAGAGGCGCGACGAGTGAACACAGGATGAAGGTTCAAGCTTTATAACACCCCGCTTCCTCTAGCATGCATGTCTGCATGAGCCTGCCAAGTTCTAAATTGGGTCATTCTCCGGGCCTGACTGAACGTTACACCTAACGTGAGCTTTGGAATGAGTCGGAGCCTGCAAGAGTTACCAATCCCGTGGGGACTCACGACCGGTGAGTATTTGAATGTGTGACTCTGGACACTTTGAGGCTGGAATAGCGAACTGTGAAAACGACGAGACGACGACAAGCGCACCCTTGTCCGACTCGGTCTCTGCGCTTATCGGAGCAATAGCGTAGTATAGCTCAGTTGGCGGTGCCTCAGACGGGCTACTGTAGCTCCGGGTACAGCAAGCCTTGTGAAACCGAGAATTCGGTTGGCAAGTTTCACCAAATTAGATCATAAGCCTGGCACGCTGCCAATGTCCGGCACCACAGCTTGCCAAGGGTCCCTGCAGCGCGAGAAACTCCGCGGCCATTAGACACACTCAGCTGAGGCGTGCAACCGAGGTGATAGGAACTAATGTTAATTAGGGATGTGATGCCTTGCCAAGGGGGCAAGAGCCGTGATAAGATACATGAGGTACGGAGTAGACGTCACACCCGTCCAATCTATAATGGTAAGTCGTGGAATATCGTATCCGGATGTCCGGGCATAGCCATCACACCTCCAACTACCATGAAGACTGGGTACGTTCCTGGAGGTGTGTCAAACGGTCTGTCGGAAGGGAATGGCAAAAGATCCACTCACGCACAAAACAGTTAGTGTTTCTTGGCGATGTGGCTATGTAATGTGTGGGTGCGAGTGAACTGCTCGGAACACTTTGGGCATGGATACTTCAATTCGAGGTGTATCTCTTGCACGTGTCTCGTCAAGCTCTCTTTCTTCATTTCAGAGGGACAGTTGACCCAGTAGCACCTCACTGATGCCTTGTCTGGGCCAACAATCCCGTGACGAGTGCGCAGATGCTCGGGAAAGTCCTGCGGACGAGCAAGCTCACTACAGATGGCACCTTGGGGTGTCACCCAACCGCAAGTATGATAGCGATGTTGAGCCTGGTTCGCGAACTGCGCCACTCGCAGGAGTTCTTGCTCGTCCTGCGGATAACATAGTCAGTACCATCTTTCATCATTTCGAGCTGACGATGACCCTACCGCGTCCGTAAAGTCATTGTTGAAACCTGATTTCTGAGACATGGCGGGTAAGACGTCGATGCTTGAGTGATGTATACAGGAGGAGTGTTGCGGATGCATCATTCGCAGATGTCCTTTCAGTATTTATGCGTGCAGAAACCACCCTGGAGGGGCGCTCCAAACTGCCATGTGAACGGATGCATGCATGGAGATCAAGCAGATACGACACTTATCGGAATCGGAGAGTAATCCGGCCATTGGTGTTGGCAGACCTGGAGTTGGGAGGCCATACCGATTTGAGAAAGTATAACGTCGATCAAGGATGTTATGGACGCTGTTGATTGGTTTCCCTTGTAATCAGCGGTGGCGGGGCTGCGGTATTGGCACTGCGCTGGACTTGTGTAGATCAAAATTGACCAAAGTAAGTTTTGCGCCTTGGGGGACGCCCGCCAAACCATCCAGTGCTTGGAGTGTTTAAACCAACGCCGTGTACTATAGCAGACGTCAGGGATGCCGTTCAGAGGGTTCCCGGTTTAGGAAGTGCTCATATCACCTCGCTGCCTGGAAAGACCTTAGAGGCATGGGCCATATTGGTTAACAAATTAATCAGGCCGGACGTCAACCATTGGTGAAACGCCGAAACGCCGGCCACAGCGGCCGCGAAGGTTGGTCAATTCGTATTACTGGCCTCGAACAAAGGACAAGTGTCTTCAGTTGGTTTGGATCAGGCGGATTTGACGACCATACGTTGGTAGATGACACTGCCCCGTACGCCCTACATGTCAGGGAACAAGTTTGTACCGCTCGGAGTGATAACAGATAAAGAACCCTTACGAACGTATCAGAATCCCTGACTTCCATCGACCGCCGACTCGTAGATCTTGGGTCACATCTTGTACTTGCGCCTCCCTCGATAGTTCTCGGCTACCAAACCATCGGCCGGGCACTCGTGGACGCTGAAACTACCCCTGGAGGGTCAATCATTAGTGATCATACAGCGTGCGCGGTTACTCATGCCAACAGGCCTGAGAGCCGGGAGAGCTCCAAGTCATGAGGAGTATGATGGATCCATGGATTCATGCCCTGTCCGATCCCTGAAATTCGCAAAGCAAAGGTCATGCATTCTGGACTCATGCACGTTAAACCCTGGAGCTGTCACCCTCGTTCCAAGCACATCCCGACTGAGGGCTCACAGGGAAGGACAAAAAAAAACCTGTCGTTCGACATGGCCTCGTTCGAAGGCAACATTGGACATGAAATGCATCGTGCATGCATGGCAGCGAGGGCATTCCATCGAACTTTGCGAGACTGCATGGCCCGGGTCGGCTTCAGAGTAGATTGGCTACAAAATAGAACTTGTACCCTGTTTCCAAGCGCATCGAGCGTGCAGGCTGGCGGTGGTAGTGAGGCAATCCTTCAAACAACGTGACCTCCCAACTTCCACTGCTGTCCTAACATCTCAGCACCGTCGAACTGTTTTTTTCAGACAAGCCGTTCGAATGCTCAGTGTCAAGCTTGTCTGTTCACTGCACGGTGGGTCGTCATCACCCCACTAGCGCCGTCTCCTTTCGATCTGGCCGGCTGTCTCCTCAGGCTGCCCAACTCTCCCAACCAGAAACCGCGTCATCTGACCTGCGGCGTGTCAAGCCAGGCCATAGGAATCCGACCCATGTCGTTAGCTTTGGGATGTGGACGCCACGCCTCCAATCCGGCTCCCTGCCCTCGCGATAGATCACGCTCCATTCAGTTCCTTTACTAATGTTCTGGAGTGCTGCCACCATCCCACTCATCAACTGCCCTTTTTTTTCAGTGCATTCTTGCGGTGGACATTCCGATGGAGATGGTTGGACCTGCATTTGGAGGGTAGGTGGAACAGTTCATGAATCATTGAGGGACGGTGTGCCTCGGCCTTTGTCCGCTGTAGTCACTAGCAGTGATGCGCTCCAAGGCCACTCTATCTCCCATGCTCCACACGCGATCTTCGTGATCTCACCGTGGCTTTTGCAGTCTCGGAGTTGGCGAGATGCCGCACCCTGGAGTGTTGTGACTCAGCTCGTATCCTATAACCAGCGAGCTTCGCTGCCCCTCGTGGTACACGCGCGCGCGCCTGAAGTTTTCTAAAATGAACGCACCTCGAGAGCGCCAGTGACTGTTTTCAATTCCTATAGAGCACATCTCAACTCCCCACCTTCGCCCCTACCATCGGGTTCTCTGAACGGCAAGTTTATTGGAGCCGCGTTGTAAACACGTCTGAGAGCTGTGATCCATCAAGATTCATTCAGGTGCCGTCTGAGTCCTGTCCTGGTGCCCCGTCACCTGTATGGCTGGGGAGTTTCAAGTGTGGTATGAGCGGTGAGAAGCACATTGTCTCGTTCCGAGAAAACAATGCAATGGTTCTCCCCGACATCAACGGCTCAGGTGAGTGGGACATGTAGGCCTATTTGCAATGGTAGTATAATACACAAGGATCCTGTGCAGGGCACAAGAACAGCTCAACTCCTCCAGTATTGTGCCAGATCATGAATGCGGTCAAGTACGACCGTAAAGTACGACGTCTCGTTCAGTAGTGCCTCAAAGTGCTTGATCGCTTCCTCTTCCGTAAGATCAAGCCGGAACTTTTCTTGAATCTGTTCGTGCACATCGCGGTGCTTGATGTCGGGGATGTTGGCGTCGACCATGAGAGCAACCAGATTCAAAATGAGATTGGCGCTTTTGCGCAGGATGGTGAATGCTGTAAAACAAAAATTCTTGAAACGCGTATAGTGCATGGATTGCGCGCCTCCCATGCCATCCACCATCTCCTTGCATACCTTCACGGGAGGTGGGAATGGTTTAGGATCACGACCCAAGATATAGCCGAAGTCGACTGCGAGCAGTATAAATCAGCCGCACGTTATTAGACAGACACCCTGGATGATACCATGAAAGAAATGCCCTGAGTAGAGTGGACGATGAGCGTGCCTTGAACGTAACAATGATGATGATGAAGACCGACCATCAGGTGTGAGTAATAGATTGTCTAGGTGCCGGTCCCCGACACCAAGTAAGTATGTGACGACACAATAGCCAGCTGCACAGCTTGGTATAAGCGGACCATGCAACCAGAAGGCACGTACCGCAACTGCGAACGAATGTGTCAATGACGCTCGGCTCCACACCATACGTGCCCACGCTTCCTTCGTCTGGATGGCTTGCACGCAGATAATTGAGGACCGTTCCGTGCTCGCTAACTATTGCTGCTATCGTCTTGCTCGGAATAAACTGGGCCATACCCTGCAATGGTCCAGTAGCCAGGACATCGTATGGTATCAGTCTCAAGTCCAAATTCTCCTTTCGCAATAGCTGGTCCATGAGCGTAAAAAGCTGCAATACTAGCTGGTCTTGTCGCATGTCGTCTCCGTCTTTAAACATGGCAGGGTATTCCGAGCCGTCCACGCATTGAAAATAGAGCAAGAATGGAAATTGATTGGATTTGAACACTGAAGACTTCTCAGCGTTGATGCCAGTGATCTCAATACGGGCATTCAGGGGTAGAGGGAGCGGTGGTATGCTGATCAGGCCATTCTTCGAGTCATTTATGAACGAGCGCAACTTTTCTATCTTCTTCGGTCGAGGGTCCTTTGATGTCCTGATCTCTCTTGCGCGCTTTGCCAATGTCTCGACCATGATTCCTTGTCTTCGCATGAGCTCGCGACGTTCACTACCACCTTCCGACTGCAACGAACATAAACATCCAAGAACCATGAGAGCGAGCACGTACGCACTTCAAGGATCTTGCTTAGAAACTTGAACACAACTCTGCCATACATCTTTGCCACCGTTCTATCCTCCAGGGCAACCTCGACCATGAGGTACCAATACAACCGGTTACCTAATACGTGGTTTTTGACTCCACGACTAATCAAGAAGTCGGAGAGTCCACTGTCGTCGTATGATATTGCACTCGTCGTTGAGCGTGACGACCGCTGATCACTGGCAGCGCTCTCAAACTTGAGTGCTTGAACGAGTTGGAGCAGATACAACATGAGCTCCTATAGCAATGCCGTTAATGGAGTTTAGAAGTGATGGGAAATGGTGTAGTTACATCGTCGTCGGCACGGTTGAGCTGTCTGACCGCAAACGCCCTCACGCGCGAGTCTACTGTGCCGGGACCGAGTAACTCGAGAGCGTCATCTGTATCGACCTCCGTCCACATAGGCAATAACTCTTCGACCGCCTGTTTGACTTCGGACGGGTCTCTCCAAGTCACTGATTTTAGGAACTTGGTCAACCCACGCTTGTCTCTCGCAAGATAAAAGCGAAACTTCCAAATCAAGTCTTTCTCCTCCGAAGTGAGAGGTTGTGAAGGGGGATAACTGAGGATTTCCTAAGCCAATGATGTCAGTGAGGTACGCCTCGACGAGAGAGCCCAGACACTTACCCCGAGCTCGTCTCTGATTTTGGCGTTCGGCTTGAGTTCCCTGTCATATGGACTACTCCGATAGCTCCGGACCAGACGACGATGCTTGTCCTCTACAGGATTTTCGCGTTCCATCTCGGGATCTAGAACTGCCCAGACATGAAGATCAGTTGCAAAGGAGGATGGAAGAACAGGTGCAGCGGGTGTTTGAACAACCGTTGGGGGAGTAGTTGAAGCTGAAGGCATATTTTGGGTCACCTGTGCAAGGTCTCATGAGTCTCACGATCCACTTAGAACTTTGGTATACTCGCGGGTTCGCTAAAGATTACCGGAAAGTCGAAACGAGGCATATCGATGTACAAGAACATGTTGTCGGACTTTGCGGTTTCGGCCTAAGACAGTTGGCCAAGTCCAACGCAGGACCGCACACCCTAACAAGCACTCACAGCGTGTATCTCTTCCATCTTCCGAAATGCCATCTTATCGAGCCAATCCGACTTTGGAAGATCTCCCCGTTCATACTTTTTCACGAGCTAAGTGGTGATTGCGGCACTTGTCAGAGGTCGCGTAGACTGAGGAGGGAGTAAACACACCTTTTCTAATCGACCCATTTCATCCTGGGTGCCCAGTTTGCTCGATGTAGTGGTGTCCACCGACCCATCTGCCTCCTTACCGGGCCACAACAGAAGTCTGTGTTTACCTCTTCGCAGAGTCCTAGACCGGGGTGAACTTTCGGTGGACACAAGATCCAAGGACTGCGACCTACCATTTCTTGCCAAACAGTCTGAAAGTCGTGCCACCCACCGGAACGGCCGAGCGTGGACCCCCAATATCCCACACAGTAAAGGTGATTTGCGAGCTCAACGGGAGATCGCAATATCGTATTGGGAGTGATATCCATTCGTTCCAGCTGGTCCAGTGAACGCGGGGTGGTAGGTCAGCATATGAGAGTGTCCAAAGAACAGAGCATACGTGTAGTTGGTCTTGAACGCCTTGAAGGACGTCCTGAATGGAATTGTCAGGGGTTTGTTGTCAGCTACTAGCTGACAAGTGACATAGAGATCGGAGAGCGACCTGTCTCGACATCAGTCCCGCCGCAGGGAGGAACGAGAGACTTGGCGGAGAGTCGCACGAAGATTGAGCACCATGAAACCTCAGTTCTGGGTTCTCCAATACTTCCGAGATTGACTTGCGCTGCCTTGTTCCTTCGAGTTGTGAGCTGGACGAGGGACTGGTTAGGTATAGATTGTTGGGAGACCACCAAATCAGTGCGTACATCCGAAAGGTCAGCGGTAGCCTTAGGTCGGAAAGCTTGGCGAACGTGTAATCATCGCGATTGTCCTTGTCCATGGACGTTCTTCAGCGGTGTGATTTGTATATCGATAGACCCAGGATATCCGACACTGGCCAAAACGCAAGTTGAACCCAACCTCGAGACGGCCAACCCGAATATCTTCGAACAGGGCTCCTCACACCAATTCCGAGACCAGTCACAGTGCTCGTGTATCGTGTATGATCCAGCTCATTGGTCATCGTAAGCATAGTCTACTGTAGCATACACGCGGTGATTCCCCCACAACCCAACTGCACCATTGGTGCTTTTAGCTCTGAGCACAAACCAACTCTGCTCAAACGACGTGTAGTAAGAACGATGGCGAGGAGCAGTAGCACGTCATGCTACATTATCGAGCAACTAGTCAGCCCTGTGGTCGGGGCGCAGGGAACGGACGACTTTGCCTAGATACCGTCAACTAAGCGACTGCACTAGTAACACTATGAAACGGTACGGTCTTACCGGCTCTCCAGATCTCCTGGTCATCAATCTCCTTGAGTTCCCTAGCAAGGTCTTGGCGGTAACTCGCACGGCCGTTGAACTCCAAGGCCTTGCGAGTCTCAGTGCCATTCTTGACACTCTCATAAAGTTTCTCAAAAATGGGAAGGTTTGCTTTTTCAAAGATAGGAGCCCAGTCAAGTGCTCCGCGACGAGCAGTGGTAGAGCAGGCATTGTACATGTAGTCCATACTGTTGGTAGAAAATATCTTGAATTAGACATGAAGGTGTGCACAAGCATATGTACTTACCCCTTTTGACCGATTAAAGGGTAGAGAGATTGGGTAGCCTCCTCGACGGTCTCGTTAAATGCCTCCGACGGTGTATGACCATTGGCACGGAGAATCTTGTATTGGGCACAGAACAAGCCCTCTATCGGTCACTTGAGACAGGGCCTCCTACAACACCAGCAAGAGGACTTACGGATGGCACCCATGAGCTACTCAAGCCAGTGAGCATATCAAATCACAGCGGGCATAAGAATGGATACACACCACGCCCCTTTCGCCATACAAGTCGGAGTACACTTCCTTCTCAAAGGTGGTCTCATACATATAGCCAGAGCCGATGGCAACACCGAGAGCGACAGCTCTCTCCTTTGCCTTGCCCGTGACGTCTTGGAAGACAGCAATGCTAGAGTTGATACCTCTGCCCTCCTTGAAAAGAGTACGAACGGTACGACCTGAACCCTTTGGAGCGACGAGAATCACATCAACATCAGGGGGAGGGACAACATGGGTATCTTCCTTGTAGACGACAGAGAAGCCATGCGAGAAGTAGAGAGTCTTGCCCTTTGTGATGAGAGGTGCGACACTTGGCCAAGTTTGCGATTGTGCAGCGTCGGAAAGGAGATTCATGATGATTGTTCCGCGGTTAATGGCCTCTTCGATGGGGAAGAGCGTTTCACCTGGTATCTATCATGACGAGTGAGCAAAGGCGAGAGGCAGGGAAGAAAGGCTGACCCAGCCATCTTCAACAGCCTGCTTCCAGCTCTCACCATCCTTGCGGACGCCAACGATAACATTGAGACCGTTGTCACGGGCATTCAGGCCTTGGCCATGGCCCTGAGAGCCATAGCCAATAAGGGCGAGTGTGTCGTTTTTGAAGTAGTCGTGAAGCTTGGCAAGAGGCCAGTCGCTGCGTTCGTAGACAACCTCGTCCGTGCCCGCAAAGTTGAGAGTCTTGATGCCACGCGCAGGGAGGGTCTCATGCTACGTGTCAGCCAGAACGAAGCATGTTTTGGTGAAAATTTACCTGGGCTGCGTGACGGGGGGCAATGGGTGAGCGGGTGAGAAGAGAGAAGGACGCAGCACGAAGACTAGTCGGGGGACGGGGAGCGCGACGAGCAAGGGCACGGAGAGAGCGCGAGGAGAGACGCGATGCGATCGAGGCCATCGTTTGCGGTCAACGCGTCAAATCCACCACGAGCCCGTCTTTTTATACCTCGGCAATGACGACCGAGAGCGTATCCGATTATGTCCGAATTACTCTACGACAGCGTACAACTCATTCGACCTTTCTCGCTGCCTGGCCAAACACAATCTCATCTACCTCCGCCCTCTTTCCCTGTGCGCCCAACAGCACACCCCGCACTACTGTGTGCAAGGGGACAAACATCCCAACTCGCTGCCGGTACGCCCTGTACGCGACAGGGTACTTGGACAACGAGATCGACTCCGTGAATCCGGTCGACGCGAAAAACAGTGTACACAGCACGACGCTTGGAAGCAGCGGTGCCAGCGATCTCAGCGACACTGGCATCGCTTGGCCCCACAATCCATCCGCACACACCAGAGGAATTAAGTTGATGATGATCTAGCGGTACCCCTATCGTCAGTCATGTGCCGTCTACACACATCACGACATACCCAGAAAGTTTGTTCGCACAAAAAGTTGGGGTGCCTAGAGCACGCCCATAGTCCCCTTGTCACAAATCCCCTCTCAGCGTCCCGTTTCGTCCAGGTAAAGCGTGCTGCAAACCATTCATTTGGATTCAATTTACCTGAACGCTTGAACGTCTGATACGAGTATTGCTGATTGTCCGCGATGAACTCGGTCAAAATGGTAACGAATCCGAGTGCACCAAGGACATAATCAGAGACACCCAAACTCGTGTGCGGTTGAGTGACTGCAATCTTGGTTGGGATACCAAGAAGAAAGAGGATGATATTTTGAATCACAGCTGAGACCATGCTAAGCATTGCACCCTTTAGTGATCGTTGAATTTACCGATGAACGTGAAGTTAAAGACTTGGAACAACCACGGAGGAATTTTTCCGCGGACGATTTGCCAGCGGTAGTCTTCGTCATTGCTAGTCCAGCAATAGCACGTCCTCAGTCACTTGTCCGTTTAGCAATGACACACTTACAAATTGAAGAGTCCACGTCGCCATGTATTGTATGAAAGCCTACGAGTCACATGTTAACAGGACGACATGCAAGTTGATAGGGGTCGAAATGTACCTAAACATCCAGGTAGCCTGAGTTCTGGTGCATCAGATTCGACTTCCATGAATATACAGACAACTTACGACCAAAGAGAGCATGAGTAGCGCACGAGGGCTGAAGGTACTCACGAGAGACTCGTGGACCGTTTCTAGAGTGTGAGGAAGGAAAAACATTTGGGGAGCACGGGGCCAAAACGGAAGAAGTGCATAGTAAGCGGTGTAGATGGTAGGGAGAAATGTCCAGACTCTATCCACTTGCGAGACGTTGCCGGTAAGAAGGGACAAGACATATGTGATCAATGTCACTCCAAGACAGAACTGGACTGGCCAGACGAATAGCGGCGCTTGCTGTTCGAGTACTCCTATCATGACCCTTGTCGATAAGTCCAGGGGAGCCCCTCACCAGCTCAAACATAAGCGACCTTTGTTGACACTTGTTATTTTCCGGGGCTCTTGCCATAATTGGTTACTTCAACGCCATCTCTCTTGTCCTCTCCCAGCCATGTCCACTAGTGTCCTCTTCTCTACCTTTCCGCCTTTCCCTACCTTATCCCTCCGTGTCCCCTCAGAGACTCGTGTAAATGACCTCTACAACATTCTCCGCGACCGCTATCCCGATCTACCCGCCTCCGATTCGCTGCACATCTCCCCCTGTAGCGGTTCGCTCACCCCCGATGCCCTTGTGTCAGAGTTGCATGACGACTCGTCGGATCTCGTCACCCTCCGGATTGTTCCGCGTCTCCGTGGTGGAAAAGGTGGCTTTGGTTCACAACTCCGCGCCGCCGGAGGCCGTATGAGCAGTCAGAAGACGAATAATAATGACTCGTGCAGGGATCTCAGCGGTCGCAAACTTAGTACTATCAAGACCGCCAAACGGTACATTTCTTCACGTTTCATTGACGCACACACCTGACCTACGCCCAGTCTGGTCAACTATATGGAAACCGAGGATCAACGCAAGAAAGCCGCAGCTGACGCCAAAAAGGCGAAGCTAGAGACCCTCGAGAAAAAGATTGCTTCAGCTTCAATGGATCCCGAGTTCTTAGCTGGGAAAAAACATCGTTTCGATGATACCGAGTTTTTCGAGGAGAGTAGGGAGATTATCGACAATGTAAAGTCTGCTGTTTCTACAGGTTTGTACATCGTCCGTGCAAATGCCGATTTATCGTCTAATGTACACATGTCAGGTTTGCTCAAGAAGAAGAAGACCAAGATTAACCATTCTTCGGATTCCGCAGAAGTCCCGAATGCGCCTTTGGAAAAACAAAGGGACCTTACCTCTGCCCCCCCCGGTCCTGCAGGATCCGAGAGGGTAGCAACCTCTTCTGCAGCTACACCCGTCACAGTGACTGCATCTGCGTAGTATTTTACTGTTTGCAGTGGTTTCTTTGAGAGCGAGTATCATAATGTATTTCGTACTGTGTGGAACTGATTCATTTCTGGTGCATACCACCAGACCTCGAAATTCGAGTTCGTGATTGTCTTTGTCAACTCTCGAGTCTGTTCTCTGAAGTTTACGCATATGCATTCGCCCATCCAATAAGAGCGTATTATCACCGCTACCGGCTTGGTGACGCATGCAATGCTTGCCGGAGATGCAATTTAGGGGAGTCAACAACAGAGGAAAGTGATAACAGCGACGTCGCCGAGATAGACTTGAGGATGCCAGGAATCTCGCGTCTCAAAGCAGAAACATGCAACACATAGGACGAACCCAGCGAATTCACATACCTAGTGGCTTCGCTCCAATTATTCACGATTGGGATGTAAATTAATTGGTAGAACGAGGCGAACCTGAGGATTGCTGGGACAACCTCGAAGCCCTCTAGAGAGTGGGGGCGATTTTTTGTTGAAAGGAGAAAACGATAGTGTACGCATAGGAGTACCGCATATTGATATCTGTGGCTATGAGTCATTTCCCCAGTGTATTCATCGGTGCTTCGAGCATCATCCAGTGTCCCTTCGCATCTCAAAGCTCGATGGCGCTATCTTAGCACAAGAATCGGGCAGGAACTGTAGAATGACACGAATTCAAACTCAATGACCAAACTTGTAGATGGCATCAAGAATGCCAGGATTCAAGTCGCTATGGTTGTGTGACAACTTGCAATTTTGAGTGACTATCCGAGGTCACTTGGATGTTCAAGACACATTAAGAATGTTACTCCCTGAGGTGGGCAATAGGTCCTTGGGCAAGAAGTATGGGATTCCCAGACTGCCAGAACGACTATGGTGTATCAGTCAAGTGAGTGGAGTGCGGGACGGGAACAAGGTTCTGCCCGTCAAATCCTGTTGGTTATGGTTTCATGACTGAACATGTGGCATGTTCCAGGTTCTCGTGACAAAAACGACCCCTAGGCACGGAATTGAGCACAAGTGTCCGAACACCACACGTGGGGTAGTCAGCGCACCCGAAGGTCGTCGCACGCTATCGACCTACGCAACGCTCCTGTCTTGCCTCCCACGGCAGGCGAGTCTGACAGACCCAAATCAAACGACCAGGACAGATCTGAGAACGAACTGCCGCAATCTGTTATCACCGGTAAGTTCTGTGTGCTCAAAGTCAGAAAGGAGATACAATCATGACTTCGAAGTAAGCAAACCCTCAGGTCTTCATAATTTCTGACTCTCCGAAGTGTACGAAGTACTGTAGATGAGGATTGGGATCCACTCTCCTCTGCGTCGAGGTTGGTCACTAAAGAGGAATCCGCAGACGACGTGCTTGTCTCAGAGACTTCGATTTTGACGGGCGAAAGGTCACTGGTGATTTCCTCGTCAGCAGGGAAGTTGGCAGGATTGCCGGTGGAAAAGTAGGCGGAAAGCTTTGGGACAGGAACAGCCAAAGCCTGCGAAACGTATGCAAAGTGGGCATCCATCTTCGCTTGCTTGCTCCTCTCTACCTCATTGGACCATTCTTGGATATCAACCGAGTCAAAAGAGAACGTTGCAAACTCGGCTGCCAAAATCGCGTCGTATTTCGCTTCAGAGTCACTCGTGGTCAATGGACCACACAAACTTGACACGGTGAGCGCATCTGGTTCCAGGTGCACCTCTTCGGCGTCCTCTTCTTGGTTCCCGACTTCCTCCTCAATAGTATGAAGCTCGTTGAAAAGGACCGTATGACGAGGAGTACGTTGGGACTCCGGAGCGGGGAGAAGTCGCATTGAGGATGATGATGGAGACGGAGCTTCAACTACGCTTCGCAGGACAGAGACGAGGTCCTCGACACGCTCCTCCACTACACGCTCGTTGTAGGCGACGAGGGAATTAAGTACCTCTAGCCTGCCTCGCCTAGGAAGCGTCGAGTCAAATACTGTGGCAACACCGCCTCGCGAGATGGCACTCTGAGAAATTGACGCCAACGGTAAAGGGGATGAATGTACATCTTGCACGCAATAATTTGCAACATAGGAGACGGGTGAAGGACTGATGTCCCAAATAGCCGGAGAGACACGGGTATTCGCCTTGAATATTTTGATGATGTTGTTCTTCGCCGACTTCACCTTGGAGAGGATCTTCGTCTGCCTATTAGCTTGGAGTCCTGTGCACACATCGGGAAGTGAAGAGGATTGGACTACCTTTCGAGGGATGAATGTCAGATGTCAGCACTTTGCGGGATGGCTCTACTTGCCACGCTGTCTGATCGCCTTGCCTTGAATGGGATGTCACTCTTGATGGTGGCACCAAACATGACGATCTTCTTATGCGATTGCACGCCAATACCTGCGATAGGACACCCGCTGGTGTGTTCATCCTGATCGCTGTTGTTCTTGTCGGAGATCCTCGCAGTCTGAAACTTGGAGGGCCTCATGGCGACGTTCATAACGATGTATGGGGCAGATGTAACGTGTCGACGTAGACTGGAGTGTAAGCGGTGGGTGACCGGGATATAGGGAGCAACTCTCAAGAAAGGGGCGCAGCGAGCGGGAGGGGCTGGCTTTATAGGCGTGCTAGGTGTCAGCCGCCAATGACGTTCAGATACGTGCAGCAGATGAAGACCAGGCCTCACACCCGATAGCCTGTGACTGGTTCAAGAAACGAAGATGTCGTACGTTTATCAGTTCATCCACTTCGAACTACCAAGCCATCAGTCAGCAGTGGAGGCGGGTAAGAGAAGAACAGATGGAATACCATTCTCATCCTGCATGATTTATCGGAATCCCGATGCTTGGACACATTATGTCCTTTCCAGACTGCCGGACGACTATATGAGTATGGCACACAGTGTCCCGAGAGGTCATATTCGTATTTCGCAATTTTAAGTTTAAAAAAAGCGAGACTGCGCATGACCAGACCTCCCAGTGGATCAGTTAAAGCTGCTATTCATCAAGGTCTTGGTACACTTGAAGCCTAAGAGGTTGGTCCATTCGATGGGCCGCGGCTGATCCGACACACTCCATCAATACAAACTGTCGATTCAAATGATCCGTGTCAACTGAATGTGTCGCACCTGAATTTCGACAAGGACGAACGGAGAGTTGGGCTAGAATCATCAAATTGAAGCGGCTGTATAATTGGCGAACAGTGATTCGGTAGAAGAGGAGTTCGAGTCTTCATAACACACATGAACCGAAATAAACCGTGTGTCGGTGCGTCTGTTTCTCTGCAAAAACCCAGCACAGATCTGAGTGCGCTCAAAGGTTCGGATCACCCCCGTCATGCAGTTTACTTTGGGTCTATCGCCCCTGCGTGCCTGTCCTCGTGCACATGCCCGTTTGTTTGCGACAGCCTCCAGCATCCCCCAAACTGTCATTGAAAAGGTCGTGCAAAAGTATGCGGTCGACGTTCCCAATGGAAAAGTGGTCAAAGCCGGAGACTATGTAATGATTCACCCGGAGCATGTCATGACACACGACAACACTGGGCCAGTCATCTCAAAGTCAGTGGCATGTCTTTCGTTTTGCCCTTCCAAACTTTACTTGAGCCCTTAAACTCACCTTGTTGACAATAGATTCAAATCGATAGGAGCTACCAGGATCGCAGACTCCAAGCAACTCGTTTTCACTCTCGATCATGATGTTCAAAACAAATCTGAAAAGAACCTTGCGAAATACTTCGCCATCGAGTCATTTGCTCGACAGCACGGTATCGACTTCTTCCCCGCTGGTCGGGGTATCGGGCACCAGATCCTTGTCGAGGAGGGATATGCGTTTCCCTATACCCTTACCGTTGCGAGCGACAGTCACAGCAACATGTATGGTGGTCTCGGCTGCGTCGGTACTCCAATCGTCCGCACGGACGCAGCTGCGCTCTGGGCAACTGGAAGGACCTGGTGGCAAGTCCCTCGGATGGTCAAGGTTGAACTGAAAGGCAAACTAGCACCAGGTGTGACAGGGAAGGATGTCATAGTGGCTCTCTGTGGCTCGTTCAACAAGGATGAGGTCCTGAATGCTGCTGTTGAGTTTATGGGTGAAGGTGTTACTTCTCTTTCGGTCGATGAACGTCTCACGATTGCAAACATGACGACGGAATGGGGTGCCCTCGTTGGCATTTTCCCTGTTGATCAGACGCTTCTTGAGTGGTACGAGCAAACACTTAAGAGGCTCGAACGCCGTTCTTTCAGTTCAGGTACTTCTGGTATTCCTGCTCCTCCGGAGCACCCCCGCATTAACCGACGGCGCCTTGATGCTCTTAAGGCCGGCCTCCTAACTTCAGACAATGGCGCTTCGTACTCCTCACACCTCGTCTTCGACCTTTCCACTCTCGTCCCACATGTCTCCGGTCCAAACAGTGTCAAAATCTCTACACCACTTCCGAAGCTCGAAGAAAATTGCATACCCATCCAGAAAGCCTACCTCGTCAGCTGCACCAACTCACGTGTCTCAGACATTGCAGAGGCGGCGGCAGTCATGAAGGGAAACAGAGTTGCACAAGGAGTCGATTTCTATATTGCTGCGGCGAGTTCATTAGTCCAACAAGAATCCGAACGGCTCGGGCACTGGGGTTCACTCGTCGCTTCTGGCGCCAAAGTTCTTCCCGCTGGATGCGGGCCCTGCATTGGTCTCGGGACGGGTCTTCTCCAGGAAGGGGAAACTGGAATTAGCGCAACGAACAGGAATTACAAAGGTCGCATGGGCCACCCTAAAGCGCAAGCATACTTAGCAAGCCCTGCGGTGGTTGCTGCCAGTGCTATCAAAGGGTATATCTGCGGCCCCGACTCGCTCGACTCCACCCGTATGCCCCCACCTAGCACACCTACATTTTACGTAGCCCCGTCAGAGCATCTCACTGCCTCATCTATTAACTCGGTGTGCACGGCAGATGAACCCCTCTTCCCCGGCTTCCCATCCGTATTTTCGGGTCGCGTGTTGTTTGTACCCCAGGACAACCTAAACACGGACGCTCTCTACCCCGGAAAATACACTTACCAAGACGACATCACCCTCGAGCGACAAGCTCAGGTCGTCATGGAGAATTACGATCCCAGCTTTGCAAGCACGGTAGCATCACTCATTACAGTCCAAGAGCGGCGGCCCTCCACTCCTACATTGGCCGATGGCGACAATATCACGAGGGAGAATGCCATACTCGTCTCTGGATACAATTTTGGCACAGGGTCATCTCGCGAGCAAGCTGCCACTGCGCTCAAAGCTGCAGGTATCCCTGTCGTGATCGCGGGCTCGTTTGGGGATATCTTCAAACGGAATGCCATCAACAATGGGCTTGTGTGCTTGGAGTGTCCTGAGTTCGTGAAGGATCTCACGGATGCCTATGCTAGGGACGGCAAACGCGGGGGTGGAGGTAAGAAGGGTGAGCTCACCATAAACGAGGGCCACGAGATACGGATCGACATGAGGGACGGGTCTGTTGTCGTCAAGGGTTTCGACTACGAGAAACGGTATACAGTCCGCACGGTCGGTGTCAGCGTGCAAGAGCTCTGGGTCTGCGGAGGGCTCGAAGGATATGTTCTAAAATCTATTCAGTCGCAGTCGTGACGGAGGTATGTTCGCGCGTACACATAGATGACGACACCAAACATGCTTGTGGTAAGAATACCCAGCGACTATACGCTTCCGTTGAAACAACTGGATCTGTAGTTAATCGATGACCCGTCTTAAAATTAATTCGCACATCGAGCTTTGACCGCAGACCAGAGATCGGAAACCCACCCTCAAAGGTTGTATAGCATTCAAAAGCACGGAAGGGGCTCGAGTCCTTGAGCTCTGGCAGTGGAATGACGGGTGCATATCCCACTATGTGACTGATACAGGATGAACTCTAGGCCCCTCAAGTGCTCGATATTGCTTCATCCGAAGATCGAGTAAATACGAGATGCCCCTCCCGAAAGGATCACATTCATACGTCGTCGTCTTATCATAGACGATACTTGCAACACGAATCTACAATGTGAATATGAGTGCGAATAGCCACTTGCACGTCTTCTCCACTGCTAATCTCACAAGGATATCTGCTGTCAAGCCCTTGACGGGTGAAGCACAGGAACGGAGACGATGGTAGCGGTAGAGCACAGTCTCCATCTCGTCGATCTGTATCATCCGATCGTTGGCGTTCTGTCGTCGCAAAGAAGAGACATGCAACTTCATCCCCATAGAACGAGAGAAGAACGGTACTCACATAAAACTCCTCTGCATACGGCCAGTGCTCGCTGCCGCTCGACACCAACGGCTCTTTTTTGGAGAGCGACGGGTCGAGAATGGCTTCCAGGGGGTGGTCGAAGATATGATCCACTTCACCAACGCACGGCGTCAGTGTGGAGAGGACGGCAGGGTTCGTAAGGAGTGCAACAACCGGCGTGACAATGAGCTGGGAGTGAGACAGGAACGGCTGGAGGGTACAGAGAGTATGGACATCTTGGGATCCCAGAGTGAGTCCGACCTCTTCCTGAGCCTCTCTAAACTGCACAGGCAAGAAGAAAAGGTCAAGCCATATTGGGGTCGGAACGAGAAGAGGAAATAACACCAAGGGAGTAGGAAACTCCTTACAGCTGTATAGACGAGATCCGCATCGGCTTCATCTGCCTTGCCACCTGGCAAGGCTGTCTGTCCGGGATGGGCACGAAGAAGTTTGGAACGAGTGGTGAGGAGGACTCGGAGTTCACCCCCCTTTTCGTACAGCAGAACCAGCACAGCAGCTAGTTTCTCCCTAGAGATACCTGATCTGCCAATCAATACACTCAGTGAGTTTGATGTGTTCGACGCTATCTGGATCTACGGAGCACTTGCAAGTCTGGCCGTTGGCAAAGAATGCCATGCGCACGAAGGCGCTCGACGCCATGTCTAGTCCTGTCGGAGAAAGCTTGAAGTTGTATGGACATTGACGACGCCAGCTATTCCGTGTCAGTTGCAGACTATCCTAACTCGCGGTGTGGCAAAGTCCAGTGCAAAGTTTGGCCGAACTGGTGAACATATCGCAGCGACAATCGGACAATTCAGCTCAGGTCGTAGACATTCGAGCAAGAACAAAACAGTACAGACATTCAAAAAATTACAGATAAATATCAAAGCGTCAAAACAAGCCGACATTGCAAAGCGAGGGGTATCGTCCTTTTGAGTCGCACAAAGAAATATCCCATCTATCACGTCCTGGGTTTCGGTCGCGGAATGAAACAAGGCTGGCTTGCTGGCTTGGATGATCTCTGAGGTTGCGTCTCCACGACCCCACTCTCGTCCGCGCTACCTGATACCGCTCCTTGTACATATCCCACACCCATAAACACAGGAGCACCCCCACCCCCACCGTGAGCAAGAAAACCTCTTCGCCTACTCATTGTTCCTGTGGCAATGAATACATCCTCCTTATCATCTGGATCCAGCTCGTCATTGCATTGATCAATGTCCGACGAACAGGCTTCTGCAGTGCGTATCTCTTCGTCGAGCGTTTGGCGCCGTTTGTGCGCTTTCTTGCGCTTTCTTTGCGTGCTTGATCCTGAACTTGATGACGTGGACGGGTGGGCGTTTTGTTGTCGCATGGCGGCCCCTGGGCGCCCTTTCCCTGCCAGAATCGGTTTCGGTTTCGGTTTGGTTGGTTTAGATTTGGCGACAGGAATGAGTGACAGAAATGGAACGGGTGCGGCTCGCGGTGCCTCATCCTCGTCGTCCGAGTCTGACACCGGATATGGGAGTGACTTTGGCTTTGGAGTCGCTCCTCGCTGGGTACGTGCAGGTGCCGAAGGTCTGCGAGGAGTAGGTATAGGCATTGGAGATGTAGGGGGTCGCTTTCTAAACAAATCAGAGGTACGGCGAGGCACGGAACTAGGACTGATGGTTCCGGGATCCCGGCGTGATTGATCTTCCGCCTCGACACCAATAATTTCTATATGTTCTTCATGAGCATCTGTCTCGAAACTTTTTTGGGTTACAGTGGTGATTCGGGGTCCAGGGGGAGTTGATGGCACTCGATCCTCAATGCTATTCTCGTCTCGGTCATTGTCCGAACAGAGCGAAGGAGTAGCCACATCAGTTTCATTGGTCGGTAATGAATGAGATGCAAAGGAAAGACCGGACAACATCGATGATTCTGATGATGACGCAACAGTACGCTGGCCTACTCCTGATGAAGGTCGGAAGGATGACTGTGTCAAACGGCGCTTTGCTGTGTGCACATTGGTGAGAGGAAGCTCAGGATAAGTAAACACGACATACATGCGACGTTCGTCACCTCAACCACGTTTAGTGCATCCAACTTCCGCTTCTGGCCTACTCGAACTTCAGGTTCCTGCGATAGTGCCAACGCGGACGGTGGTACTGGTGCAGCCAGGCATGAACCAATCGGCACACGAAGGTTTGCTAACGAGCGTCGACGCAACAACTCCTTGGCACCAAGTTTGGACGTATCTGTTGATGCGGAGCCCGTCGTTACACTGACGCTCTTACTTAGACCTGACGGCCCAGCTACACCATCACCACCCATGGCACTTGTACCAGAACCAACTCTTCTCAATTTGGCGGTCTTGATCTCGTGCAAGAACGCAGCCATTTTCTCAAATGGGACGTTAACCGTGGGCTGTCCCTGCCTCTTGGTCCTATTGAGCGCAGGGTTGTTGATAGGCGCTTCGACGGGCGTCATCGCGTGCCGCAGAGAAGCACGCGCAGTTGAGAACATGGAAGTGGGAGTGCAGGGAGTCGTATCAATGCGCAGTGGAGGAGGCGGTGGCGGCGGGGGAGGTGGCGGCGGGGCAAGGGAGGAAGGAGGAGACGAGACGAGTTGACTTCTGGAGAGCTATCGAAACGATGAGTTCGAACTGGCTGAGAAGAGATAGAAGAAAAAACTGTCGCACCTCTTCCTTCAACCGCCTAACCTCTTCCTCGAGGGCTTTGATCCGCTGTTTATCTCGTTCGCGCTCATCTGAAGCCCGCCTGCTGTGGTCTCTGCTCGAGCGTCTCTCGTGTTCGCGCTGCTCTTGCCGTGCGGCATCCAACTCGCGTTCCTTGGCATATACACCATCATGCTCTGAGCTTCCACAGACAATAAAATCCAAGTCGTCATCATTCCCACTGTCTTGCACTCGCTCTTTACTCTTGCTGGATAAGAGTGGGGGGGCAGTGCCCAAATTTGGGCGGCGCGGAGACGCTTCGTCAAGAGAACGAGCCTTTGAGACAGGCTTAGCCGGAGACGAGTGAGGGCTAGGCAGCATGATGGAAAAATCCGCTTCGGCACCCTCTGTTATATTGAATCGATGTACCGCATCCTTGACTGAAGCTACGGAACGAGTGCGCCAAGGGGAAACGTACTGATCAAGGAGATGTTGTTTAGAGTCTGTAGAGGTTGTACCCGGAATGGTGGTAGAGTGTGTCCATGATGGACCAGCTTCGGCTTCGCGTGAGTCATGAACACAAGGTAGGGGAGATGGTTGGACGGAAGCTGGAACATCCGCGGCTATTTGCATGCGTTGATGACCCTCAGATTGGTCTGGCACAAGTGACGGAGAGCGAGGAAAGAGAGAGCCAGGCATGGTGATTGACGGCTGTTTTTTCAACTTTGGCAACGGGGGCACTGGAAATACGGGCGGTGGTCGAGGCGTAGGGGACTCCGAGCGCTCTCGCTCACAGGTGGAGAATACTGCACATGCCAGCTCAAAAAACAGTAAAGAACACAGTTGAATGAAAGCGAACCCTACCTCGGTCGTCGTCGTCGTCGTCGATATTCGTCAGTTGTAGACGGTTGTGGCGATATTTTCTAGCAGAATCTGTTGATTTAGAGCGTGGTTTTGGTCGAGACAACTCGGGTTTGAAGCGTCTCCTGCGTTCTCGGTGGTGTTGAGTCCTCGACCTGCGCCCCGCGTCATCCTCGCTCATATTTCTCTCCGAGTCTCGACCACACCTCCTTGCTGGGTTCTTGACACGTCCGATCGATGCAGGTTGATTTGCCTGAGGATACCGCAAGCAGAAATGAGCGTATTCGAACAGCGCCCGGCAGATCAGACCCACCGTGGCATTAATGACGAAGGACTCGAATTCTCTGGAGACAAAGCTGAAGACATGCGAGAGAAGGCCACCAGATGGTTTGGACTTTGCGTCGTCGGGTATGTGTCGATGTCGCGCCATGAATCAAGTCGAAACGTGGCCCAAGACAGATACCAGTCCGAACGAGTGCTCGACGTGAGACACCAGTCGGTCCCAATATAGTCAACATCAACATCAACATGGTCACGCCGTGTCAAAGTTTACATCCACGCAGTAGTATAATTTAGAGGATGTGCGACTCAGCACACGAACCGTCGTCAACAGGGATGTCCGTAGTTATCTTGGATGTAAAGCGTAAAGCAACCAGTGATAGGATAGTGCGTACAAGGAAGATCGTCCAACATCAAACAAAGACAGGTTCTCATCGGTATCCCGAATATGATTCGTAACTCGGTGGTGGAGCGTGTCCAGTCGCCGCCAAGGATGCCCGCACAGCTGCGTACGGATCTGCATATTGCATCGTCCGACTAATTCGTGGCATGTTTGACTCTCCAGCGGGCGGTGGCGCAAACGAGCTTGACACGCCGCCAAATCCTGACGGTGCAGGGTCTGAGAACGCGCCATACGCGTCCAGAGACGGACGAGACACAGCCGCGGGAGGTGTTGCATATCCGCTGTTCTGCACTGCATTGCTTGAAAACGGAGTGGTGGCCGGGGCGGTCGTGGTCGTGTCGGCCGAAGACCAGCGATGAGAGTCAGCAAATGGTGAACTAGGGGCATCCGAATTGTCATAAGTGGATCGTCGAGGAGCCATGGCGGTCGGCGGAAGAGTTGTAGTTGTTTGGCTGGTCTGGGCGGGAGATGGTGCCGCAGACCCGACAGGTTGATACACCGTCGCCTCGGGTGCCTCTTCCACCTCCTCGGCCTCTTCGATATCGGGGTGGGTAAATGGTGAATCCAGTGGACGACTTGTCAAGTTACCCGATCGCCAATCTATGATGAGGAGAACGAGGGACGCAAGCCAGAAGCCTAGATCACACGTGAATCAGCAGAGCATTGAAACATTGGAGTGATCCGTTACCAAACGTCAGCCAGAAGAATATGCACCCGGCTTTCTTCGTGCTGCACCACGAGTGTAGACCATTGACAAAGTCACTGCCGAGCGATGCATGAGGATCCTTACTGGCATTTTTGCACCCGGCTTCCGTCCATGCTGAGATGGTCGTCACGAACCTGGAGTGAAAGAGAGAGGTGTGAGATATGAAGGACCAAGATATGAAACAACGCACGCAATGAGGAGACTGAATGTACAGCCTACACCCGTGAGAATGAACCCGACGCGTACCTCCTGGAGGGCTCGTGCAAGGCGGGCAAGTTTATTGTACTTTTCGTAGACCACAGGGACAAGCATTAAAAAAGTAGAGAGGAAAATGCCAGACACGGATACAAATAGAGCGAAACCGGTGAGGCCAGCTATGGGCGCGAGAGAAAGTCAGCCACAGCCGCTTAGGACGCGTGGGGACTGGTACTCACAAGGGCCAACACCCCACTTTGCTTGAAAACTGGCGACGCTGGCGAAGCAAGCCATGGCGAGAAAGTTGAAGAAGGCTTGTGAGGTGTGGAAGATGATGGCTGGTTTGGAAATTATCATCTACAAAGGTCAAGGTCGCGTCAATAGGGTTGTACAGGGAGAGAGGGGGGAACAAAGTGACCGCGAGCCATATGACCCATAACAAGGGGACGAAGAGGAGAAAGACCAGCGTGCCAGACTGGTCCATGCATGCATCCGTAGAGCAGGAGACAAGGAACGATTACGTAAAGGATGTTTGGAAAAGAACGTCGAGATTGGGATGGACTGCGACGACCAACCGGACTGCAACGCGGCAACGACAAGAACAAGACCAAGCGAAGAAGGACAGGAGGGAATCTCACATCGTCCTGATATCTAACAATTCCGACGTTATTCCCTATTCCACCCGACATCGACCTGGACACGAGACCGTCCTTCCTCTTGGGCAAGACGCGGTCCAGTCGGTTCTGCAGGGACTCGAAGAACGTCATGGCGATGCTCGTAGCAGAGAACGGAGAGACGGAAAGATGAGAGCGGGCAAGATATGGAGCAGACAATAAGTATGTACTGGGAACAGACGTTGGCTATGCAAGGCGCAGTCGACGGTTGGGGACTGCGTCGGGCGATGATAGCGACACCACAGCCCTTGTCCAGATCACGTGTTACTTATTATGTCATCCTCTGACTCAAAAGATGGCGTTCACCAGCCCCCCACCAATCGCAGCACCTGGCAGACCATGAGAACGATCTCGTCGACGGTCGCGACGGACGACGCACCTGCACCAAAGCCAACCCCGCCAGCAGCTGCGTGAGCCATCTGCACGTAGATCAGCGGAAATAGCCTTGCGATGGCGCTCGCCAATTACCGTGTTGCCCATTCCACCAAACTTGTTCTTCTTCTCAGCTTGCCCTGGTGCCTGCTGTAAGCCAACCGAGTTCACACCAGCCCCGTTCGGTGGTGGCATGTCAGTCCCGTGCAGCGCAGCTCCAAACGGATGGTAGGGTCTGCCTGCTACCTTCTCGACGTGATTGGAGGGGAAGAGTCCCTCTCTTCCGCGCGCCCTGCCGAGCCACCAGTCCTCATTCTTCTCTGAGACGATCTCGATGGTCTCACCCGCGACAAAGGATAGGTCATTTGGTTCCTGTGTCGTGAGAGATGGTCAATAGCACCGCTGGAATGGCCGGACGCTCGTACAGTGCCGGCCTCGTTGTAGCCCCAAATAGCGCGGGCATGTGCAGTTGCACCTCTGGATGCCACTTGTCTTGGAGGTGGGGGAACAGTGCGTCCGTCAAGAGCCACGGCTCTGACTTGCGTCGTGGTAGTGACACTGGTCTGGGTCTGCACAGGAAGACGTCCGATGATGTCCCTCATCGTGGCCGCGTCTTGTGGGGACAAATAATTTTGTGTCTCTAGAAATGCAACGTTGAGCTGCATCTGGCTCGCAATGTGCCCCAGGAGGGCTGCGGTTTGAATTTCGTGCGCGACGGACATCGTAGAGGGAGTGTTAGACTTGCTGGGAGGCTGCCTGGTTGAGAGTGCCCATAGACGCGCGTTCGGTGATCACCGTTCCCGCCACGGGTGTCGAAGCTGATAGAGAGCCAGCAAGCGACAAGACAGATTGTCCGACTGGTAGCACTATAATGTCCTCCCGGTCGACGCTCATCATCACCGCCGTTCCGGACTTTGCCTCTCCGGAAGAACACAGGAACATTGTCGCATCGACACCGTCATCTTTCAGTGGTATTCCACCCGTTCTTCGCCACAAACAGGAGGATGTCTCTCTAACTCTCGATCCTTCCCTGGATGGATTTACCTCGGGAGACGGTGCCAACGGCGTCCTGTACATCATCGAGAGGTGTGCTGCTCGGTTTCAGTCCACACGTCATCGTTCACAAGTTATCGCTGTCCAGTGCGCTCGTGTTCATGTCCTCCACTGGTTGTGGAATCCAGGTCAAGTACCCCGCAATCACACTTCACGCAATATCACGCGGTGGCACGCCGTCTATTTACTGTCAGCTGGATGAGACAGACAGCAATTCTCCGTCGGTGGAAACATCCGACGATTCGACCATGCGAGAACTGATAATTGTGCCCCAGGACTCTGGTTCACGTGCGTGTCGACTCCCGCCCTCAGTGAGCCGGCCTGTGATCTCAATCTTGCAGTGGAACCCATCTTTGAAGCCATGTCTCTCTGTGCATCCTTGCATCCGGACCCAAACCTGTCGGAGGAAGATGAGCTTGAAGGCGATTTCGAGGCGCTCGTGGGAGAGGGGGAGGAGGAGCTGAGCGAAGTCGGGCGGGTGCGCAGTGATTTCATCAACGACAGCCGTTACGCACCATACTAGACACCCCTTCAGGCCGCTCTCGCCCATCTAGAGTCGATCATTCAAGGACCTGGAGTCAATAGCAACTTGAACGGGGCCGAAGAAATTTTGAGCGATCGAGGCGAGACCAAAGACTAGCAAGCTGATGCGGTAAGAGACAAACCCTTGTTGAATTTTATCCGAGTGTCTGGTTGTAATATTGTGGTCCAACGTTGGTCGGCTCCAAGTGCGACTCATACAGAGTGGGACCTTTAAGCACAAACTTCATGGGCTAAATTGTGGTGGACTTCACTCGAAAATCTAATGGTCTACGTGATCATCCGGGTTTGCATCCCTGAAATCCGTGAAACATATCGCTGGATGCTAAAATGGCGTAGCACTGCCCAATGTAATCAAGAGACGTTGCGTAGTTTGACATCTCTGCGACCTCAATAATTCCAGATTACACAGGAGCTTCTAGCGTACTGAGCACCCATAGTACACACAGTTTCTTCTCATCAAGACCAGTTATTCCTCATGCCCCAGACTTCCAGTAAGCAATGTCTCCATCGACCACTGTCAGTGGTGTCAGAACGACATGATCAAGCATCATAAAAATCAAAAACTCACTCTCGTAGGGTTTGCCCTGCTGTCGCAGTTTTCCTGCAGCTTTGACAGCGGCTTCGCTCCCATACTCTTTGAGATCATCATACGTCATGATTTCACCACAGACAAATTTGTTCTCAAAGTCTGAGCTGGACGAACAGTTGAGTGATAGGGACAGGTAGTCCCGTTGTGGAAAACATACTGTATGACACCTGCAGCCTGAGGTGCCTTCGTACCTCGTCGAATTGTCCATGCTCTAACTTCGTCAGGTCCGCAGGTAAAGTATCGAATGAGCTGCAAGTGTACACATTAGGCATAGTCCATGGGACAGGACCGGGGGAGTACGCACATCCAAAGACCCGTAGCCTGCTTGAGTGATCTTGCCCAAGGCGCTCTGGACCCCGTCCTTCTGGGCCCCCGCTTTCTCCTCTTCACCGAGGATGGAGAGACGTTCTTCTAGCGCAACAGAAAACGGTATCAAAGCATCGCCAGGATTGTTGGTATCGATCCACGCCTTGATCTTTGGTAACCTACCAAGATTTGGTGAGGTGCTTACGAATTCGTCACCCTTGCGCACCACTTATTCTTCTTCCGACTATAGTCTGCTTCACTTAGATTGACGAGATAAGTGACGGACTTTGCAGTCAAGAGAGAAAGACCATTGACGACTTCGATCTACTCGCTGCGATCAGTTCTGTGCCACGATGAGCTTGGCGAAGTACTAAAAAGGTTGGTTTCAGAGTGCATGTGGGGCATCGTGTCCACCCCATCGAGCCCGAAACTCTTGAATCCAGAAGAGGGGCACGAAACAGATAGTCACCTGAAGAGGCATTAGTATACTTTGGACAACGGGAAATAAGCAACCGGGCGTTGAAATCCTCAGAGTAGACGTCATTTCAAAGGAATATGGGGCGTTACTCCCACCTCAATGAGCTGGGTTATTCGAGCACGATGCTCTTTTTCATCAAAGAAGGAATAAATAAAGGGATCATGATTGTGATGCACACCTCTTTGTTTGTCCAGTCCCCCTTGCGCACGTCCTTGTTGTCCACAGTCAATGTCTTCAGTATCTTTTCGACTGTTGCCTTGCGGGCTTAGTTCGCATAGGATTAGGTCCGACGGGTAGGAGGGAACATACGATCTCTTCTTTTTTGGCTCTGTCGGCCAAACTGGTATTCCCCAGCGCCCGTCCACCCCTCTTCAAACCCTCCAGGTGTTTCTCCACCCATTCTATATCCTTCAATCGTAGTTCCGTTTGGATGATTTCCATGTCTCGCAACGGGTTCACATCACCCTCGACATGGATGACTTCGGCGTCATCAAAGGCTCGAACCACTTGGAAGATACCGTCCACGGCGCGAACGTGCGATAAAAATGCGTTACCTAGACCTGCACCTGTGGACGCACCCTAGTCTTGGTTCAGATGATATTAGGCGGAATGCGACGAAGTACGCACAGCGGTCAGGCCAGCGATATCGATACAAGTGAGGAAGGCCGGAACTCGAGAAGCTGGTTTGTAGAGATCGCAGAGCCACTCAAATCGCGCATCGGGTACTGGGATACGCGCTTCTTCGGGATTAATTGTCGCGTAAGGGAAGTTGGCGGCCTTTCCAAGGTCTGTGCGGGCTGAGTGGATGAATGAGCACGTGAAAGAAGACGGACCTGTGTTTGAGAGTGCATTGAAGAAGGAAGACTTTCCGACGTTTGGGAGACCTGGTACAATCAGCGTGAGTTTCGTGGCATAGATGAGGGGGCAAAACGAGCGCACCAACAATACCGATCTTGAGATTGTTGCTTGGGCGGCCCAGTAAAACCTTTTTCTCCTGAAGGGCCTTTTTGGGTGGCATTTTCTTCGCCTTTGCCTGTGATGTCGCCGAGACCGACAGTGACCGTGTAAGAAAGACGAATAGCGACGGACGACGAAATCGATCAACCATCTCCAACAAGAAATTTTGAAAAATGAAACCATTTTATTTTCGACTTAGCTTAGTCACTTCTGGGGTTATCTGCCGAGCATACCGGGACACTCAACCACACGCTCTCGTATCCGCAAGCTGACCATCCTTGGCACAGGCGCTGCCTCTCCTCGACGATGAGGAGCCTATACGCTTTGACGATTGCGTTGCTTTATTCCGTCTTTGCGGACGCGCAGACCGCGACCGTCGTCGACAAGTGAGCTACGACTGGCCATAGCATGCAGACGTTGCTGATCTTCCCAAGCTCTGGCGCTACAGTCGTCGAAGACATCACCCAAAACGCGGCCGGGGTTCCGACCACCCGAGTCCTGTAGGTCTTGAAGTACAGTTCACTTCGTCCCGTGCTAATGTGACTGTAGCCAAACACTTACCGGCTCGAGCACGTCGCAGACACTTGCTGCTACGACCACTGCTCTCACTACTTCCAACCCACTGTTGCAGACGACCGCATTGGCTCAGACGACATCGACACCAAAACAAGTCGGTCCAGTCGGACAACCAGCCTCCGAGCCGGTATCGCCTGGTGGTCCAACGCCATTCGAGTATACCACGACGGACGCGAACGGTAACACAGTAGTACTACAGGGCGTATTCACTCCCACAGTGCCACAAACCGTACCTCCCGTACCGACAACCACTGGCACTATTCTCGGCTACTCCCAGTGGTTATCGATGGTTGGGACATACACAGCGCCAGCCAGCGCTGCTCGCCGCCTGTCGATGCCCGTGGCAACAGGGTGGTATTATTTCGCAGCAACTGCCTTTACTGGTCTCGTAGGGGGCGCATGGTTGATCATCTTGTGACGATAGTCGTACTGGACAATGTTTTTATGTGGCCGCGTTCTCATACAGACACTTGCATCAGCTACTCGGTTGATGGGCAGACGTCGAGTTATTCCCAGGTTACCCTCCTACCACCACCATATCTACATACCATTACTATTTCCCTCTATAGTGTTGTGGACTTGTATCTAAACAATAGATCCGCCGCTTGGTCAACTGCCATGTCAGCGGTGCCGGAATCGGGCGCTGACCTCGTCGCCGTGGCATGCGTCGTCGAGGCCTCCCTCCTTCTCGCCTCTGAGTGGTCCCGCGTTCTGATTGAGTACGTCTATCCACTCCTCAAACGCTTGAACGAACTGCACCCTTCCCATCAGGTACTTGGCACACTGTTCCCCCGACAGCTTCTGACAACGCTTCTGTAGTTCCGTATAGCGTTCGTGACGTACGGTGCTGCCGACACAAGGCCGCTCCCCCTTCTCTCCAAGAGATACTTTGCTCCCCTCTCTCATGTCACAAAGGAACTTCGTGAAGAGCCCTCAAAGCTTGGTATCGGCCAGACGAACTCGGGAAGCGGCCGAGGGTTGTCTGCGCTAGAAGGCCTTGTGGCCGCTATTGAGGTATGTCACCGATCACCCCAGCACACGACTCTGGCTACATATCCTGCAAAGCTGTTCGACATCCTAATGATGTCGTCCCCGCATTTCGCTACCAATCATGCGCAGTCTCCACAGAAGGAGTGCCGATCATTGATATCCCATCTCTTCCACATCGCAGCGTCTCCACCCGACAATGCCCAGAGACCTCAGTGTAACACGCTCCATCAACTGGACTTTGTGAATTGGGATTCTATTCCTGCAGAACTCAAGAAGGTGAGTGTTACCCTCTGACTCACCTCCGTGTGGACCTGGAAAGGCGTTTGGCAGAGAAAGATCAATCTAAGCTTGATCAGCCTAAGAAAGATACCTCAGTTTCAGGATCTCCAATCATCGGTTCGTTTCCTTCTTTTCCCATTTCCGTCTTATAGTCACCATCTCTCTTGGTAGGTTGCGGGTCCCGGGGCTCAATCCCCATGGTTTAACGTACGTGCTCCACATACCCTGTTGCTTGCCGGATTCCCTACGCCACAAAAGTCGGGTGAGCATACGTGGAACCTTTGATGACAGTTTCTCACCAGACCAAAGGTACCAAGCGCCAGACTGACGCTCTACTCCCCGACCAAAGTCCAGACACGAAGCGACAGAAGGTTGCTACTGATCCCGTCTCAAAAGCGTCACCCGTATCTACATCTCCTGCCCCCTCTCCTGCGCGCATACCACTAGGCCAACGTTCCCAACAACCAATGTCTTCGCAGGTCCCACAACCACCGCCCACAATGGTTTCCGGTCAGAATCCGTTTCCTGCTCAACCTGTTCAGCCCAAAAGTGCTGCACTTGCATCCACACCTGCAACCACAACTCCGGTTCCATTACCACCTTCCGGCCCCATTCCAATTATCAACTCGGAGATCTTCGATCAAGTAGTAGCCCCAAGAGGAATAAAATTTGGCCAGATGATGGATCGTCTCAGGGTGTTGGAGAGAGACATTGAAGCCACAGAAGTGCAGATATCCAACGCACAGAACACAGGACAGGCAGCGATCTTGGCTGGACTACAAAAAGACCTAACATCCAAGGTTCATCTTAGAGAACAGATAAAGATGGTGCTTAAGCGGCATTACCACAAGGTGGTCCTTGCAAAGGAAGCCTTGAACGCACAAGCTGGAGCCGCTGGATCGGCTCTCCCAAATACAACAACGGAGGCAGGTTCGTCTACTCAGTCCCATGCACTCGATGCGCCGACTGCGTCGAGCGAACGGCTGATGGGTTCCTCGGTGGAAGAGCATAAGCCTACGATCTCAGACTCTCATATTTTGGCACAATTCTGGCAATCTCGTGGCGGCACGCTATCTGTTCCTAACAGCAGTAACTCTCAAACGGGTCCCAGTCAAACACAACCGCACATGACTGTAAACCCTGAGATTGCTGCTCAGATGCAAAGACTGATTGAGAAGAAAGGGATCCGGCCACAAAGCTTCGGACTATCTCTACAAAGTACAGGGACGACATCTCAAGAAGCAGTCGCTAACCCTAACACAGCAAATACCCAGGCGCTCACCATGCCTGCGTGGCTAGGGACCTTCTCATGGACTCCCCCTAAGCTCAGCAGTCAGGTAGCAAATGAAATGCAAGTACATGTAGCTGGAGTGTTTCCTCCGCCTATACCGAGTGATATGTAGGTCACTCGTATTGTTTGCCATGTATGGTTTCAACGATCTTTGCAGTCGTACAGACACCTGGCCCAAGAACTTGACTTTAATCCCTTGTAAGGAACCACTCAAAGACAACACAGAGATCCCATTATGGATCAAGCGCCACAAACCTCGAATTCATCTGATGCGGTTCATACCTAATTCCCGTGCTTCTGATGGGCCCGTAAACGGGCAGAAGTTTTTTGCACTCGCCAAGTTTATGTCTGAGCATCGCATTGTTCGTATCTTTCATTGGTGTACTATTTCCAGTCTATTCACTTGAGGCACAGTTTGCCTATGCGGGATGGCAGTCGTCAGGGAAATTCTCGTACAACATCGTCATTTTCTCAATGGCTTCGGCTTTCGTAGGGGCCGTGTTTTCTGATGGCATTCCTGATCTTCCTGGAAGTGGAAACACACTGGAAGTTCAACCCTCAGTTGGGGAGGTGAAGCCTCAGCCGCTCAGTGGAGTAAGCCTCCCTCCGGCACTTATAGCCCGCATGCGAGACCTCGAACCAGCGAGGCAGAAGCAGTTATTGGCACATTTTCTTCGGGCCCAGCAGCATGAACAGCTACGGCGGCAGCAGTTGCAGCAAACCCAACAGGTTCATGCTGCCTCAAGTCAGGCTTTGAATCCGCTTGGGATATCTATACCCCCCAATCCGTATGGTGCTGTTGCGAATGCATCCGCAGGTTTACCTGTACGCGAGCTACTGGTCACTTTGGGAAACTGTGCTGATGATCTTCGTGCGAAGGCAAATGTTAATGTGAATTCTGGAGCATACAACACGGGAGGTGGGACTGTAAACTATGAGATGATGCAGTCCTTCATGCAGCGCAGTGCGGAGGGATCTACCTCACAAGGAATGAACTCGGGCTAGATGCCATGGCTCTTACACACACAGCCCCACTACTCTACACATTGCTTATCGAACGTCGTACGCTATTATGTCTGAGGTGTGCTAAAAGCGCCCTCGGTCCCCTGAATCTTGTCGTGATCTGCCAAATTGGCCTGTGCCTCGTATACAGTTATGACGGGATTACTCTTCCGCTAAGTGTAGCATGAGATGTATGAGAACTTGTGCGAAATCGACGACAATATCCTGCGTACTTGAGTCCAGTGTCCAAGGAATCCGATATAGTACACTCGCGTCGAGTCGGCTCCTTGACTTGACGGGATAAACAAGGTCACGGAGGACACATTGCTGAACTTTGTCGCCCTACCGGCGACAACGATTGATACGAGTTCAAGTCCACAGCTGGATGAATACATACTTGACAGCATAGTCGCCCACTCCTCGCCCAATTGCGATCCCAAACTCCTGCGCCGAATTCTTATCCGAAACATCGTCAAAGTCCAAGCTGGGTTCGTTCGGAAACTGGAGCCATAATTCGACAAGGCCAGAGTGCACTTGAACATGAGATACCTCCGTATGAGCGATCTACGTACTAAGGCGATCTTTTGCGGTGTCTGGTCACCCGGACCCGCCTTCAGAAGGAGGGATCGTAGTTTGACAGAGCCAGTAAACGGAATACGAATGATTCTTCAGCAAGGAATCATTTAGGCACGGTCTCGAGGACATGATATAGCACCGGATCTCACAATTGCTCGTCTGCATCGGATTCCAGGTACTATGGTCGACTTAATGGAAGATCATGGTGGGACTTTCCTGTCGCGTACCACTTGTTCATTCATACGCTCATGCCACGGCTTAATGACGCTGGACCCTGGACCGGTCCCATTTAACGCAACGACATGGGGGCGGTCGATATAAGGGAACAAGTTGTCGCTGGGACCAACATCTGCGCTGTCGTGATCATGGTCGTGGCTTTCGTGACCACAGCCTCCGTCGTGCTGGTGAAGATGATGATCAGGCATGTGTATGTGTGCCGTTGCAGCCAACGTGATGATGACCGGAAGGCGTTCAAATAGACATAAACAACGACTGCTAGCTCGTTACCTTTCTACCGCCAGACAGAACGAACACGCCTCTCGTCGTGAGTGTTGACGCCGTTGACATTACTCTTTCATGCACACACATGATGTACTCATGTAATTTGCGTTCGACTCACGGGCCTTGCTCCAAAAGGCGTGCTTGCCGGCTCGTCCTGAGGTCCATGGGCTGAGACAACTCGGATTTTTCTGATTTTCTCCTCGAGGCAATGCTCGTCCTTTCCTTCTAGTGCTCACGCATTCTCCTTTCTTCTAGGTTTCCAAGTCGTAAGTACTAAATCAGCGGTGCACTTAGTGAATTTCACATAGCGAGCCCGCTTGTCCGTTTTGTCCCCCGTAGCAATAAGGTCTTGTCGATAAGTCCCTCCGTAGCTCTATACACAGAACAAATACGTTCCAATGTCTGATACCCCTCGGCCTCCGTCCTCCGGGGATGGTACTCCGCTTGCGTTTGAACCGTCGGATTTCAAGGTGTACAAAGCACCTGCATCCTCTGGTTCTGTTTCGCGTGCGTCGTCAGGTTCTGCGTCGTATTCTCCTGCATTTATTCCGTAGGTCTAAAAAGCAGGAGAACTGCCTGAGTCGTACTTCACCCCAACTGCGGCTGATCTGAAGGCCGCCCAAGCTACTCTGACTGCGCGCACACAGGCGCTGGTAAATGCGCCGTTGCAGCTACGGGCCACAAGGGAAGCAGCAGAGAGAGCGAAGAGGGACAGGTGGCCGAACGTCAGTTGTTTGTTTGTTTCCCGCTGATTGAGCTGAGGTCCAGCAGACGACGATTCGCGTCAGATTTAGCGATCGTACCCAACTAGAGAAGACCTTTTCCTCGACGGATAAAATCCGCTCTGTGTATGCCTTTGTCCGCTCGTCATTGCGTGACGACGTGAAAGCGATCAAATTCATATTATGTCCGTGAACTAACTCGCTTTCCAATCGTCTCCCCCATGTCGTTTCTTCTAGACCAATCTCCCCCTAAACGTGATCTCAAAGTTTCGGACCCAAAGGTCAGAGACTTGACTCTAGCTGAGCTTCAACTGGCACCCTCTTCCGTGCTCTTGCTCAGATTTGAGGACGGATCTCTAAATAGTTCGTCTCTTGCACCCAGTCATGGTGACGATTATGTTAATTGGAGGTAGAGAGCAATATGCCAGCACCATTGTTACCGACCATTGCCGCGCAGGCAACAGAACTGCCAAAGCCATCTGGTTTCGAGGAACCGGAGACAGCTCCAAGGCCAGACACTCCTTCGATCCCTGGCTTGTCGAGCACTGGGTCGGAGCAGAAGAAAATACCCAAGTGGTTCAAAGCTGGTCTCAGTAAGCAGATGCGATCACGTGGTCACGTTTGCGATTATTCAAGAACGACTTGCAGGGAAATAATATGTTTCATCTTTAACTCCAGGAGATCTGTGTCATACATGTATCGTTGTATTCTTGTTGTGCTGACTTGTATGTACTTTAAAACTATATTGCTGTCTTGACCTGTCTCAGTACATTGGAAATGCTGGATCTACATGTTTTGCCCATGCACGTAATCCCCCGATAACATCTTTCACATTCAACAACGGGTTAAATTCACGAAGCGCTTCTGCTGCAATTTGCGAGTCATTCCCGAGTCGACACAAGACTACAATCTTTGAGCTGGTGTCGAGCGGTATGTGGGCGGAGGGATCTGCAAGCAACTGTGACAGCGGAACACCTGACCGAGACATATGAACAATACAAGGAGGACAATATAAATCGGTCCCACTCAGTGACCCTGGTAGATGGCATATACCAAATTCGGTTTTGGGACGAACATCGAGCAATACGCATTGCTCTTGCGACTCCAGTCTAGTTCGTAACTCCTGGAAGAAGTTGAGACTCTTCCTCGTAACGCGGCACTGAATACCTTACCTGTGCAGACATGCGGTCGCCAGGGTTCCCCGGGGTTAAACCACTTGCCTGCCAATCAGGACGGGGTCCCCCGCAGAATGCGACATAGTCAGTCTCGTGAATGGCACCCAGTCCTTGTCCGTCTATCCCGCAAGCGGGGCACGTTGGCTTTCGCGCCCTTAGTTTGATAGACCGGAATGGTGGTACTGACATGGCAGAGAATAGCACAAGAGAGGCTTTACCATCTGTGCTATACAGCTCGTCTCAGAAGGACGAGCATACCAAAGGCATCGTACACACCATGTAGACCGGTGAGGACCTTGATAGTCTCCAACGCTTGCATGACACCAATGATACCGGTAACAGCACCTAGGATGCCCATCTCTTCGCACCTTCCGGTCGTCTCTGGGGCAGGGGGTTTGGGAAATACACAGCGATAACAGGGTCCCGACTCGCCAAGGTTGTATATACAGAGCTGACCTTCGTACCTTTGTGCAGCACCGCTGACTAGAGGTCTTCCGAGTCGAACGGCGGTGTCAGACAGAAGATACCTAGTCGGCACGTTGTCGGTGCAATCTAGAATTATATCATATGGCCTCAAGAGCGCCATCGCATTGGATGAATTGATTGCCTCATCGATGGGTTCCAGTCGAATCGTCGAGTTGATTCTAGGGGAATTTTGCGTCTCGAACGGAGAGGGGAACGGCGTAGCGGTCACTCACTTTTCGAGAGCAGCTGCCGCTGAATGTACTTTGGACATGCCGATCGTTCTTTCGTTATGGAGCACTTGTCTCTGTATGTTGGACAGCTCGACCGTGTCATGGTCGATGATAGCTATTCGACCTGGTTTTTTGGCTAGTAATTACGCTTCATTGCGCCGGATTGAAGATGCTTGCCAACACCGGCAGCGGCAAGGTACTGGAGTGCAGGGCATCCAAGACCCCCCGCACCAACTACGGCTACCGATGCGCGCTGCAACTTGATCTGACCTGAGAGTGCTTGAATGTCTGGACAACGAAAGAAAGCGTATAATAGACCTTGTAGGCCAAAGTTGTCCAGGATCATTTGTCGGCCATAGCGGGGGTAGTCGTCGATACGGGCTAGTCTCACCTGGCTTGTGTTGTCCGTCATCAGACCGGGTAAGCTGGTGGTGTCCGAGTCCGAATCTCTGGTCATGGTCGCCCCTCAGACAAGGCAGACAATGAATAGAAGGGAAGGGACCTGATCAAATGGTACGTAACTGGGATTGAAGTTAGGATTGGTCACCATCAACTACAACTTGCCTACAGCCTGATAGTCCTGAAGGGCCTGATCCTCGCCCTCCTGGAACGCTTCAAGTCCAAGACCAACATGGCTGCACCTACAGACAGCGCACGTAACGATGTACAAAATACCGATAATCTTGCACCCTCTGCCGCGGCCAATATGCCCAAGGACGGTCTGCCCATTATGCACCAAAGTCTGTGCTCGTGCTTGCCATCCGGAATGATCATGCGGGGACTGAAACAAATCCCAGGTCGCCTGCCGCCTATCCTCCCATGGCCGGATATTGGTCGTATTGCCAAGTGGTCTGTTTCCTCGTATAAATTCGGGTTTGGTGCCGAGTGCTTGAGGGATGGTGATCCGGACACCTTCTGGCAGTCAGTACTTTCACCCTCGATTCCGGTCGCTGCACCTTTGAGCTTTGAGTAAGCTCCGATGGTCCCCAGCCTCACTTCATCACCATAGAATTCCCTCGCAAAGTCGCCGTTCAGGTCGATTTCGATTCTTCCTTCTTTGTTTCCCGGAGACCTGATATGCAAGCTGTTCAGAAAATCAGTATATACCTCAGTTGGCCTCAAGACGACTCTTACACACCATCCACGTTGGCAATCCGTGCTGGCACTGGCCCAAGCGATCTACAAGACGTTCGAGTAGCTACGCTCGACAAACCCGACGGTTGGATTACCTTTGATGTATCATCGGAACTGAGTGAAGATGGGACCACCTAGTGAGTTTCACAGTTGACGGACTGTTGCTGCTTTCCTTCAATTGCTATCCTCCAGCAAGCCAGTCCATGCCTACATGCTCCAAATCATAGTTGTAGCGAACCATATGAGCGGGAAAGACACCCATATCCGTGGGCTGAAAATTCTGGGTCCTATCGAGTATGTAAATTCGCTGTTCAGCTGGTCGCATCGGGAGCCTGATTGCTTGAGACTCGTTAGGGACAGTGCCACAGATGACGATCCGTTCCCTTTCACGTCTCCCGCATTCAAGATGTATGAAACAATTCGATAGATTATCCCAACTCCATATTACCCGTGTTCTACATTGTATAACAGCGTGTCCGTAATATCATTTGCTAGTCAATAACCAGCGATCTCGTGGTACCAAGGTAGAGAACAGTGATAAACCAAGGATCTTTACTATACTGGTTAATCATCGAGTGCACCGCTATTTGTGCCGATATGACGGGACATGCTGTAGTCCAGCGTACTGCCCCAGCACGGTCGGGTTAGCTGTCCCCCGTATATGGGAGTATGAGGTTTGGGCGTGTCCACTATAGTATGGTTGGGCTCCCTGCTGGTGAAGAGGTGATCCACCATTTATTGGGTACGGACTGGTAGTACGAGGGTACGACGAAGAAGGGAGCCATTGCTCGTGGACCCGAGCGGGTGGGTGGGTTACAGCTTGTGCCTGAAGATAAGAGCACGAATAACGAGTACTAATAACACGTTGATGAAGCACTCACGTGCAAGGCAGGTGGGTATGGAGCCATCTCGGATGCCGAGGCTGTATGGGGTGTGCCAGTGTACCTTGCATGCTGAGGTGAATTACCGTCTTGGACTGAATACGTTGGTCTGGAGGTCGAGAACCCGCCTTGCTGTGGCTGATAATGCGCAAATGTGACACCTGTATGTCGAATTTCTGAAGTGTAGGATTGGGACGGCGGGGAAGGGACGGCTGTCTGAGGGTCAGAATGATCAATGGGGTATCTTGCATTGGATGGTGGGTTTTGGTAGCAACCACTGTTGAGGTGGCTTCTGGGATGCTTTGAAAGTTGGCGATAATAAGCTCGAGCACCGGAAGCTTGTCCCGTCTTGCTGTTCACTCCAAGCGAAAGCAAGCTAGCAGAGTTACTGGACGATGAGTTCTCCGAAGATATCAGACGACATTGTCGACACATAAAATCTTCAGTATCCCAATTACGCTTTGGAAGTCCAGTCATCGTATCTTGCCTGTCATGGCAAACAATGTGTTGCCACTTCCCACATTTACCACAACACAAGAGGGGGACGCCATCATCCTGTAACGGTGCATTGTCAAGAACAGACTTAAGACATAAATCAAACGTACATGAGTAAAAACTCACCTGATTAACGCCTTTTCGTTCACAAACCTCACAATCGAGTACCCAGCTCTCAACAGGGCTGCGAGACCCACTGCCTGTGCCATTGATCGGGGTCACACTCAGAGTGACAGGAGCCTTGCTTTGTCCTACTGGTAACGAGTTGCAGCTTGTCTCTTCCTGAACAGTGTCCAAGGAAGTGCTAGGCCCATAACCTACAATCAGAACGTAAAGCATGAATAACCGGCACGGACCGAACCTTGACTCTCTTTCACACGATTTGGCTGATTGCTGCTCCCGAAGCTCGCGCTCCTTCCGACGCTGCTCCCGTGCATTCTCCCTTTTCAGCCTTTCTAGCTGCTCCCTCTGATGACGAGTTTCCAATCTTCGCGCTCGACTCATTCTTTCCTCCTCTTCTATACGCTTTCTCATTGCTGCACGTTCTTCCTCCTTCTCAATCTCCTTTATGGCAATCCTCGAGGAACGCTTGCGATGCACGACGGCTTCCTCCATTCGTCGCTTTCTTTCAGTTTCCTTGGAAAAGGTAAAACAAGGTGTGCTGTATTCGATGAAAAATAAAACATACCCTGAGTTCAGCGGTAACCATGGGCACGATACTCTGTGATAAAGTTTTATGGAGTGCCTTTTCTGCGTAATGCGTTGCGTTCTCGAACTGTTGTCCAATCCCTTCCCATTCTTCGAGAGTCACACAAATCTATTTAGACAGGTCAGTGAATGACTGATCTCGTATACCAGAGTGTTACTCACCGTTTCCCACTCGACAAAGTCGTCAGGAAGGAACGACGTAACCGGCGGGTCAACCAACTTCGCTTCTTCACTCTGCTGATCATCGACATCTACACGGGTATTTTTCTTTACTGATGACGGATTCACTTCTTCCGTATCCACCTCTGCCTTCTTGTCGGAATTTCGTTCCGCTCCCACCGCGTTGTCCTCGCCGTCGCTGAGCTCAGTGAGTTCGCTAATCGAGCTATCATCGCCTTCTAGACCCGTCTTCGTTTTTTTATCCCCTGTTAGTGAGCGACCGGGGGGTATATCCTTGGCATAGTTCTTATGGGCATCGCTCGCGTTCAACCACTCGTCGGGGACCTTTTGCCACTCGTCGTCCTCGACTGCTGTGCCTCGTAATCGCGCACTAACCCTTATGCCAGTGGGTCTGCGGGTGGTTATTGGTGCGGTCTTCGCGCGAGAGCCAGCGATCTGGCGCTGAAAATCGGCGAGATCCCTTGCTTGTGCATCCAGTCTTTGGTTTGCTCGTGTTTTTGCCACACGGCCTTCTCTAGAACAAGGTGAATGTTGGACTTGCGTCCTGCTGCGAGTGGTGTGCACCGTAGACAATTGCCCGACGGCCCCAACATCTAGATCGTTCCGCCGACGTTTCATTGTCGTGGACTGTCGTTGCTCCTTCGTGGCAGTTCCACCTAGTTTTCGCTTCCGCTTCAAGTTCAGTCTGGGGGGTTCTCGCTGAATCCACAGCCGGTCGCCTGCTCTGGTATTAGTTGGCATCGTTGATGTGACACCGTGACTACATACCGCCAATAAGCCAATATGCGTTTCTCTTGGCATCATATCCAATGGGTTCGATGCGCTATATTTCAGAAAACGAGTAGTCCGTCAGGGACGGAAGGACGTAAGGTACGTATACCACGACATACCCATGTAGCTTGTTCATCATCAGTTTTCATCTGTTGGCGAACTCTGTGTGGGTTCTGGAATTGCCATTCTGCCAAAGTATGCAAGGACTCGAGCTTCGTGAGCATCGAGAGATCTAACCAATCAACTTGTGTCTCGGAAATTTCTAGTACTTCGGAAGAAGAGTCCCCCTCGATTTTTGTAGCAAGGTTGTGCTCTAAATCTTCGACTGAGTTGTCGACGCATAGTAGGTTGTCGGGAGAAGGGGCCATGATAGAATGGTCGCGTTCCGAAGATTCGTCCTCGTGTTTTGGTTCGTCGAGCTGTACTTCAGGAAGAGTAGTCGGGGGTGGTGTAGATGCTCGAGAGGACACGACAACATAATGTTGAGAACGAACTACAAGACCGATGGGGCTCGCTTCTGGGTCTCTCCTCTGGTACTGGCGTCGTAATACATTCTGCCAGCTATCAGTCCTGGATACGAACATCAGTGGAGGTGTTGGGCGGAAAGGAAAGGGCACGAATGAGATGTTGCTCACGTTATCTTCCTATCCTGAGTGAGCGTTACGAGCAGCCGTTGCATAATACGGGGCAGGACCTGGTTTGTCGAGTGGACGAGATCGTTTTCGACATCCTATGGACAAATGAGGAGATGGTGAAAGTGTCGAGTACTTGAAATGAGATGCGAACTCACGACAAGAGTAACGTCAGGCATAGCGAGGAGGGGACTAAAGGTGAAGAAGAACTGAGAAAAGGCGGCCCATTCCCAATGGCGACGAAGCTGATGAATGTTAGAATCGTAAGGGGTGTCTAGTTGTTGGGGAATGGGAGGAGCCTGAGGGGTCGCAGAAGATGTGACCGTGCGGGCAGAGGTGCGGCGAGGCATACGCGCAGCCAAGTAAGCCGTTATAAAAAGGTCGGAGATCTACCGGCAGACTTGGACCAAGCGGGACTTGCAAGACGCAATATCGGTGCGGTGCGATAATGCAAGATAATGCAACAAATCAAATGCAGCCTCTGTGCGTCGAAACTTGATTAGACTGCTGGGATGGGCTCGCTGAGACGAGAGGGCGAGCAATACGGTAGGACGGGCTAGTTTGTTTGAACCGGGCCTTGACTTCAACACTAGGACCCGACTCGAGCGCTGCACTTTTCTCACCCGAATCTATGCCAATCTTACGTCACAAGAATACCATTTCGAGCAGACTTTGCCACAAAAACTACGCTCCATCGCACCGCGCCTTCGCCCGCTTCCGCATCCTCGTCTTTGCTGCCCTCGACATGCGACGGATCGCGGGGGGCTGGTGTCTGTCGTCTCCTCAGCACGTCCTACAATGCCTGGATGCACCAATACAACTCACGTCTCCCATTTTTCATGGCTGCTCACCATGGCCCTGGCGGACAGCGTAATCCTCATGTGCGGCACGAACGCCTGCTTCGTGCTTGTACCATTCGAATCAACGACTCTGCCAGCAGTACCGCGTGACGCACTGTGAATGACCGTCGAGCGCAAGGTGGAGCGCATTCCTCCGATCTTCACCGTCCCCCACCGGGATCCCGTCATGCTGCTCATATAGGAGCTGGTTGTACTGATGCAGCCCGGACGCATCGCCCGCGGATACGTCCCGTCCTTTCAAGTATTCACGCTTGACGATCTCGACAACAGAGACCAGACGAGCAATGGTGGAAGCTGAGACATCCGCCGGTGCCGAGTAAAGGACGAGTGGTCTGTCAGGATGGCTCTATGCTAGGGTTGGATGCTCGCTCTCTCGTGAGCAACGGGACGCACTTGGAAGAATTCCAGCGCCCTCTTGACCCACACACGAAGCTTGCCATGTCTAGTGATGCGAATCGAATTCGGTGTCCCGTCCTGTTCGCTGGATGTCGTCGCAGGCTCAGTGACGTCCATCGACCCCACTGATACAACAGTCCAAAGAAACCAGTCGCGCTCGTCTACCATCGCGTGAGAAAACACGGGTGCAATTACGCTAGGCTACTCGTGCACTTCCTACCGAACCACCATCGTCCTGCCGCTGAAATCGTATCAGTACAGTCCCTGTCAATCCCACTGAATGGACCTACGTGACAGTCTTCCTTTCGGTGACTGCTACCTCTGTCTTGGCGCGGTTAAGGATCTTCTGGAACTCTGCTACGCGATGACGCATGCGAGAGTGCATGTAGGCTTTGCAACATTTGATATGGTAGTGGAGGTAGTCGCGAAACAGCTGGATGTGTGAGATCGTGTTGTATGATACATCCGGCTTGGCAAAGTGGCGGGGAAAGAGTACAAAGGTGACGTATCCAATGTCCTCCGAATCGCGCAGACCGGGCACATCCCGGATTTCGAGAGGCGGTTCGCGATTAGTATAGAGCACCTGGGGGGCATTCTGGATACTGGGCTGCCGCCGAGCATCGACAAATTCCTGTGGCGACGTCACAAAAACTCTGTCTTCGAGTGCAATACGACCAACTGACCTGCAGAAACACTTTGCCAAATATCCTATCTGTTTCCTCTCTGAAGACGGTCGAGAAGATGACCGTCACTCGGTCAGGCGATGCTCGGATGTATATAGCCTCCTCGTCACGATAATGGATCTGCATCAGCTCTCCAAGAGCGTTTCCCGAATCCTCTAATTCCTTCTGTTGACGAAACGCCAGTTCAAACGGGGCTGCCAAGGCATTCCGTTTCAAGAGGGCGATGGACTTGATGAATGCATCCCGACTCGCTGCGGCCTGTCAGTGAGATCCCTAGCTGATACTGAACACACCTTCATCACTCGGTAGCTGCTCAAGGTCAAGTTCGAGACTGATGTGGTATTCTGGTTCTGTTTGGTCCTTGATCAAGGTGCCGTACTCCCGTCTGAGCACGTCCAGTGCACCGTACACCACGAGCTCGTCCCAACAGCGAATGTTCATCGACAATTGGATCACCGTCCTTTTATCTGGTGTTGACAAGTGGAATCTAACTCCATCAAAATCTACGAAGAGGACGTCGAGAGATGAGGGTCTTGTGAGTTATCAATCAGCACGATGGCCACGAGAGCGCATGCACAGCGGACCCACTTGACGGCCTTGTCTGCCAAGGTCGTTTGTATGATAACATTATGAGACTACCGTCATGTTAGCTTATGTCGGACGGCGCGGTGAGACCCCCTACCTCGAGGAGGATCATGCTACCAATCTGTCCGGTCAGATGGAAACTTGTTTGCGGTGGCGATGATGACAAAGTATGTGCGTGGGAATATTCGATATCTGCAGCGAAAAGTAGTTTCCTCTTGGCCATTCGACGGACAGCCAACGTGCCGGATACACCACAAAGTACTACAAAAAGTCTCTTCGCTCGCAACCATGGGTGAGCTTCTTGATGTCTGCACAACTATGCGGCTTACCTCGAGTAGCGCCCAAAAAATCCAAGGCACCCAAGATGTCTCTCAACGAGTTTCTCGGTGATAGCAGTGCGCACAAATTTTTGTACACTTCCCCATTCCCTGGCTAACTCCGCAAACAGCTCTTGGCTCATGGGCGGATGAAATGGATGCACTTCCTACAGCCCGTAAGGACCTTATGCATAGCTGGTCATACTGTCTTATCTCGTCAACTTCTTACAGCTTCGATTAAGACGGATGAAGACAGGCTACTACGTCCCGGTGATCGCTTCAACAGGCGCGATGACTTGACATCTTCTCGACGTGCGTTTAGCTTTAGATATGGATATGTCGGTATCCCGTCGATTCACACCTTTGCCCAGCCGATCGTCCGTTCCCTCCCGTGAGAGAAGAGGTCCCATTGCCATCCAATCCGCCATTTACTGCATTTATCGGAAACCTTGCCTTTGATATCACAGAAAATGAATTGGCTAGCTTCTTCCATCCTCATCAGGTGTGTGGTTTACTTCATCGCGACCTGCAATGTCCAACGGATGCAGACCAAGTCCATCAAAATAATCAAAGACCGCGAGAACAAACCAAAGGGCTTTGGTTACATTGAATTCGCGGAACTGGATGCCCTGAAAGATGCGTTGTCAAGGACGGAATCTGTTAGTTATCCCGGTTCTCAACAAACACCTCTGCTAACGCTTATCAGATCCTATCGGGTCGTACTATTCGTGTGAGCGTTGCCGAGCCCCGTAAGTTCTGCTTGTTCGCGTTGAAAGTAGCCTCAGTCCCGTGCTAGCAAAGGAAAGGCCTGGATTCAGCGCCGCTGTCTCAGAGGAGGACTCCAAGTTTTCTGGGAATTGGCGCAGAGAGGGCCCTCTTCCATCTTTGGGGGATTCTCGTGAGTCCTCACGACGTCGCTTTGAAGGGCAACCGGGGGAACGTCGACCACCACCAACACCAACTGTTTCTGACGAAGCTAGTGACTGGAGATCGTCACGTCCACTATCAAAAATGGCTGAGCCGGAGGCACCATCAGCTCGTCGGAGGGGTTCAGGCCTTTCCATTACAGAGGGCCTGACAGGTGCCGCAGATAGAGAGGAACATTGGGCTATAGGGAGCAGGTTTAAGCCTTCAGTTCCGGAAGAATCTGTGCACAACAAGTTTGGTAGCGTGAAAGGTAGACATGAATCCGTCCATGTACGGGACACCCTTGATGAAGGGGACTGGCGCACTCGAAGAGCCCAGGGAGGAACTTCTCGTGAGTGCCAGCGTCACTTTCTCAGCGATGCTTCCTCACAACTAGTTTGCTCGCACATAGCGAGCAGCTCTACTCCTCCCACTCCTCAAATAAGCCGTAAAAAGCTTGAATTACTACCTCGTTCTTCCACAGGTTCTACGAGCCCATCTCCTTTATCCTCCCCAAAGTTATCCTCCAATGTTCCGAGACCTAACCCGTTTGGTGCAGCAAAGTAAGTTCATCCACGCGAATCGAAGGACATTACTCTGATACATTGCAGACCAGTTGACATTTCTGCAAAGGAGCGTGAAATTGCTGCACGCTTAGAGCTCACCAAGGATCGAGCTCCCCAGCATTCGATGTCCCGCACGAACTCTCGGCAAGCCACTGAGCGAGGACCCACTAAAGTCTCATCGACTCACTCCTCCACTACCCCTTCCGGAGGATCTTCCGCTGCCCCAACTACTTCTACTGTCAGGCCTTCGTTCAGTTTCGCGAATGCAGCTGGTGCAAAAGCAACCGCTGCCAGTAGGGCAGACGATCAGAAGTCTATGGAGGATCCAACTTCCGCAGTGGATAACATTACTGATCAGGCGGTGGATATGTCTGTCTAGACGCTGTTTATGCCTCTATTGTATCGTGAACTCCATGATCCTGAACATAGATAAGCGTGAGTAACTGAATTCTGATTATTTGGATATTGTAAGTCGAAGCGGCATGAGCAACACTCCGTATTATGAACATCCTTGACTACCGTCGATGGTGTAGTTCTGGGTCAACAAACTTCATGCGTCCACGACCTACGAGGCGATGAGGAGACATCAAGACTTGCATATGGAAAGGACTGCAATGAACGTACCTTTGAAACGAACACCTTGCGTCGAATTCGCATTCTCATGTATTCGCTGAATGCGCTCTAACTCTCTACGTTTAGCTTTTGCCATTCGCTCTTGTTCTTCGCGCTCCAAACGCGCATCATATTCTTCCTCAGTCTCCTTCGAGGCAATGTTACCCTGTGGCTCATTAGAACCCTCAGGTTGGGGTTGTGGTTTGGAATATTGCACTTTTGACTTCTTGTGGTGACGCTCGCGGTCTGCACTATGTGATCGGGAGCGATCGCCGCGGTGCTTGCGACCTTGAGTACTTTCTCCTGCCGTGAAACCAAGTGGGATATGATGTGGTTCATCAGCACCAATGGTGGATGTACGGTTTTGTTGTTCCGCTGGTCTTGGCTTCCTTAGTTCGAGTTCACCACAGCTTGAGATTACAATCGGCGTTTGCGGTCGGTCCTTTGCATCTACGGGTACTTGCGCTAGCTTTTTTACCACATCCTCATAACCTTTGATCACCCTTCCAAAGACGACGTGTTTACCTGACATCCTTTAGCAATATGGGGACTAGTTGCGGTGAAGAGGCTTACCATTCAGGTGGGGACACTCTCGCAAGGTAATGAAGAATTGCGATCCATTAGTATCAGGCCCCCGATTAGCCATGCACAAAAGTCTTGAACAATCAATACATCAGGCCCAAGAGTCATTTTATTCGATAAGTGATGCATGAGACTCACGCTTCAGAGTCAAGGGGCATGGTAAGGTCTTCGTCAGGGAAGTGGCCTCCATAAATAGATTCCCCTCCGGTGCCGTTGTGCTTCGTGAAGTCTGTGAGAACGATAAGTAGCGAACAATACAACTATAGGCAGGGTCCGACCTCCTCCTTGGATCATGAAATTATCGATAGACCGGTGGATGATACTATTCTTGTAATAAAGCGGACGTTGTGAAACAACAGATAACCCCTTTTCCCCTGTGCATAGTGCTCGGAAGCTGCAACAACAACCTCAGTTCTAGTTCGCCTCTGGAAGTTTCAACCATTGAGAGCAGCTTACTTTTCTGCAGTCTTTGGGACCGTGTCGTTGAACAGTTCGAAGATAACTCTGTGACATTGTAAGCTTATCTCACACAGTAACTATGAAGATACTACACCTTCCCGCAGGACCAGTGCCGATGGAAAGATCGAAGAAGACGCGTGGACGAGACATGGAAAGACTTGAAACAAGTCAAGGCACGACTAGTGTAGGCTTATTACATAATAGAAATGATGGTTGCTTACCGAGTATTCATAGGCACAGTGGGACGACCATAAGTACTGACTACCAAGTTGCAGGCAGTGCGCTCTGTAACCCAACTTTGCCCTTCCCACTCACAGGTCCTGACATCTTTGTGTCAATCTACAAAGTCATCAGCCGCCGACGTCTATCCGGGCCTTTTGCTGGTCAACGGTTTGAAGTCAGTCTGGCAGTTGTCATCCTACGGCAAAACTCTAAGCTGCCACCTTCGCTTTTGCGTAGCGCAGTCGTACATGACACCGCTTTTTCTTGTGTTCTTCCCACACCTGACCGCCCTTCTCATCAGCGTTCTCTTACCCAACTCCCCATCTGAATGACTATCGCACGATATGAGACATTATAACGTTGTTGTCCTTGGTGGTGAGCACACCGGCTGCATTACATGTCGGTAGTAAGCCATAATCTCTCGAATCTAGCCGGTGGGGTGGGGAAATCCGCGTTAACAGTGCGGTTCGTGCAAGATGTCTTTCTTGAGAACTATGACCCAACAATAGAAGGTAGTCACTTTATGGTCTGCTAAGCTTGCGCCTCTATTGACAATCAGTATAGAGGCGTACAGACGTATAATCGAGGTCGATGGTGTCAAGGCTTCGGTGAGCTTGTGTGTGTTCTATCCTAGTCCAATTTGACCCATGGGAATGTTATCTTCATCCTTACCACTTAGCTCGAGGTGCTGGATACCGCAGGGGCCGAGCAATTCACCGCACTCAAAGAGCTCTATATCAAGGTAATGAATCTGTTCGCTGAGGCAGGTGTATTACTCATGCCCATATTTCATGACCGATTAGTCCGGCCAGGGTTTTGTTCTGGTTTTCAGGTATCGTCTTCATTCTCGATTTGACTTCTCGCTTATCTTTCCCCAAGTCTTACTCAGGAAGCAAGTCTTCGTGAAGTGGAAAGTCTCCGCCAGCGGATCTATCGTGTAAAGGGTGGCGACATTGTAACGAATTCTATAACTTTGGCGCCGTATCCGAAATACTGAACATGATAACACGCAGACTGTTCCTATCGTCCTTGTCGGCACAAAATTAGACTTGGTCACCGAACGAGAGGTTTCTCGCAGCACAATCCAGTCCCTGGAGGCACGCTGGCACGTTCCCGTCTATGAGACATCCGCTAAGCGTAACTGGCATGTTTCCGATGTATTTCAGGACGTTTTGAAGCAAATGCTTGCGCGCTATCCTGACGACCCTTCGTACAAGAGATCGACTCGATTTCGTAAACCATGCACTGTTATGTGAGGTTGTGTTCCCATCTAGTCTATTCATTGCCCATTACTTGCATGTTCCGTGTCATCTCAACGTCTGGGAGGGAGGTATACATGTAACCATCTCATGTACAACATGCAGTTATGATACCCAGAATTTTACTCTGCTGTACCATGTATTCAGCAGGCGACAGCAGTTGGCATTCTTTTAAAGTACCCACTTCCACTCTTTTCCACCTTTCCGTGCTATTTAGACTCTTAATGAAACCTACTTTGAAGTTGAGTGAGCTCGATACTGAATACTCGGTGAGATCCTTAGGAGTCGTTGCCACCAGGGTTGTTACGCGCTGCTGGATGATGCGGTGGGTCCACTGAAGGCACACGTTACATCGGACTCACGAACGCCGCGGCCGCAGCACCATCTCCTCACGCAGCCTCAGCCTGTTGCATACGATACATAGTCGTATACATACCACAGGATACCCTTTGTAAGTGCTGACATTGAATCCATCTTGTAGTTACCCGTACTCGACTAGCAATGTTGAGTTAGCGCAAGTAGAATTACATAATAAAATTCGATTATGTAATCTATTTATATCTATCCATACACTTTTCTTCAAGTGGCTCTGTTCTTCCACGACTCATCGTCGCTGTTGTTTTTACACTTGGTCAGCTTTGCCACTCCTCTAGAATTATTTGAACAATGGTGAGTCGCAAAATCTTCTTTGCACAGTATTTTACTCAATTCGGGACCCTCAGAGTCACAGCAATGGTTATGGTGGTGGTTATGGGGGCGGCTATGGGGGCTATGGGGGTGGATACGGCGGTCATGGTGGGGGAAATTGGGGGGGGTACG